>VACF01002267.1:0-132565 GCA_006891605.1 Pleurozium schreberi
ACGCATGGTTCCTACATTGTCCGTGCACACTTGCACCACATTCTGTCCCCCCACCACTTCAATGTAATCCTTCACATGACTAGCCACATAAACAGCGTCTTTGCGTTCACCTGTCGTGTCGACCGATCCCAAAAATATTTCTCCGCTTGTGCATGCCAACATGACATTCATCAACGGCCGATGCATGACGTTGTCCCATCCATCGGAGCATATGGTCACACCGTACTTGTGGATTGGCCCCCTCGTCTTTTCAGATATCAATGCAGCCACTTCATCTTTTATTGATGTCATGAGCTTCGTGCATATGGCATGGTAAGCCGGGGGTTTGTATTGAATTCTAGACTCGGATGTTGATTTCACTGCCTCCACAAAGGTGGGGTGCCTCACCACATTGAATGGTATATTTGCCTCATAGAAAAACTTAGCCCATTTCTTGTCTAGTCTTTGCTTACTGGATGTGTCCATCCCTTCTTGTACGGATAATTGCCTCATTGGTCAACTTTCGTTCGAATAAGGGCCAGGCACCTCTGATGATCGAACTTGGGAACTGTGGCCCACATTATTTCCTTCGCCTTTACTAACTGAGGCTGAAGTAGTGGGCGGTTGTTGACCATGTACCACCACTGCTGGAACCGTTGACGGTGATGTCACTTCCACACCACGTTCTTCTTCGTCCGCGTTGACCGTAGGAACATTTCCCCCGCAATTCCTAAACATAGCTTTCACAGCTAGGCTGGCTTTGTTGCACCTTCTCACTCCAGCGAGGCTATCATCTGGTCTATAACCCAAATAAAAAAGTAAGCGATCCCGTCGGTAACTAATCTTTGTCTGGCAAAACTTGCATTGAACCTTATTATCCGGTAGTAGCGCGTATCAAGGTTCCCATTGCGTCCTCTCCCCTCCCATTGTTTTGGCTGGTTCTTTTTAACTAGACGCTGCACAAAAAAACAAGTTAGTATTCTATTTGGATGTGATGTGGAAAATAACACTTATTGCTTTCACAACAAGTGCTCCTCCCACACACACTCTTCTTGGACTTCACTCTAGTGCAATGGTTGTATGCCAACCAGGTCATAAGAGCAAAGATCAACAAGGAAAAGTGATCCTAAAGTTAGACGGCAGCCCCTATATATTGTGTACAGGCCATCGCCTGGATGACCTGTCCGTTGGCGCCCCGCAAACAGCAACGGACGGGAGGCCCTCCAGGCGACGTCCCGTCGACGGCCAACCGTCCAGGCGACGTCTAGGCCGTCCAGACGCCGTCCAGGCCGTCCATACCGTCCAAGAGACGTCCACGCCGTCCAGACAACGTGGACAGTCTGCGGGCTAAGTGGCCGTCCATGGTCGACGGTCAATCGACTGCGTGCCGTCGACAACCCGCGGACGCATTGCCCGTCCACACGACGGTCGGGCCGTTCAGTCAACAGAATGGCCGTCCGCGCGCCGCGCGCAGTCGACGGACTTCATCCATGCCGTCGACAACGCCGTCGGCATTTGGGACGGTCTCTAACGTGTCATGACGGACGCGTCATGACATCCGGACGGGAAAAGCCAACGTCACGTCCGGATAGAGCTTCCCCATTTTTTGTACCAACTTCGATGCCTTCTCTTTGCTGCCATTCTTCATTGCATCAATAATACCCCCCGTTGTCTGCTCATCGGGAGGCATTTCCTCCTTGTACATGCGGCCTGCAATATCGAAGGCCGCAGCAATTTCATACTGCACATGATTTGAAGTAAGCAATAGTCAGTGAAGTCATTATCCCTTCAAAACCATAATAACTTGCAAATAGAAATTGGAAGATGCAATAACCCCTTACCCGAAAAACGAATGATGTAAAAACTTCGATAGACATCGAGCACCAACTTTTCCTCAGGTTCTGTTTACATTGTAACATCTCTAAGGAACTGAGATGTTCAACAAACTTCTCCAATGGCAGCACGCCATACTTGCGTACACGGCATAACGTGTGCACTAAGCTAGTCTTGATAAACGAATTCTCGGTTTGCCTGAAACAAAGTACAAAATGGAATTAAAAACTGCAGTCACCAAAAAACAAAAATGACACTTTGAAATCCAAAGATGACAAAAGAATCACTTACTTGTTTATGTCATGCATAGCATGCATGGCATTACCAATTCTATTCTTTGTTTCCAGAATGATGGAGTCCACGGCAACATGCCAGTCTTTGTTGTTGCTATAGCATTTAGAAATATAGGATCTCCAAGCAAGAAGGCGATGGTTTCCATCACAAACAAAGAATTTGGACCCTTGAAGATGCTCCAAGCCAGGTGTTGCATTGAGGTAGGCGTTGAACTCATCATTCTTTTCATGCCAAAGTGTACCCCACGACTCTTTGTCTGCATCCGAGAAAGTCTCTTCTTCCCCTTGCTCATTAGTAACAAACACGTAGAATACAGTAGAGCCATCTCTATATTCATTGACAAACTTGTTTTCCAATTTTGTAAGATCACATTGCAACGCCAATCTAACCATAGGCATGGCAACCATACGGCACAAAGGAATCATAAGTCGTGAAATTGAGTGAGGTTTCATCCTCAACTCTGAAATGGACTTGATTGAATTTATTCTCTGTTCTCTACGTAGAGAATCTTCAGTGATGGTTACATCCTCTCTCTCTGCTTCAACATCAGCTACTCTTGCCATCGTTAGTTCAGATACAACAACATCTGCTTCTTTCAAGGCCTGGGACGCTGCTGGAATTGGATCATGAGTGTCCATCTGTTCACAGGAAGAGAAAACATTAGAACATGAATATGACGACATGGTCAACAAAGCAAACCTCGAAAACTCACAGACTGATCAGAATTGTGATTACTAATTTCAAGGTGTCATCAACTTATAACCCACTCATAAACAACAAACTTCACCATTAAGTGAAAATTCCAAATCCAAGGTCACCACAATGCAACTCCATTCTCGCAGACAGTGCGACCATCCACCAGTTTCAATTCGTGGGCGGGTCTCTTTCAAGAGCCTGGGATCACCCCTCGGCGCCGAGGGCAGGGAGCGCAGTCACGGATAGAGGAAAAAAAACCCAATTAAGGAGATGAGGGTTTAGAAATAAAATTAGTTTCAATTCGTGGGCGGGTCTCCACCGAGAGCTTGCGAGCACCCCTCGGCGCCGAGGGCAAGGAGCGCAACTCCAGCAAGAGAGAAAAAAAACCCCAGTTAAGCAACCAAATTCGGAAATCAAACCAGTTACCCCTCGGTAGGCGGGTCTCCACCGAGAGCTTGCGAGCACCCCTCGGCGCCGAGGGCAGGGAGCGCGACTCTAGCAGGAGAGAAAAAAAAATCCAGTTAAGCAACGAAATTCGGAAATCAAACCAGTTTCAATTTGGTAGGCAGATCTCCACCGAGAGCTTGCGAGCACCCCTCGGCGCCGAGGGCAAATCCTCTCTCGCATATCTCTTTCGTCTCTAGCATGAGACTAACCTACATATTGGAATGTGGTGCTAATGAATTTGAAAATGATGACGATCAACAACTCTACTTATTTAGTGCTACTGTTGTTATCGTTACATTAATTGTCCAGAACCATCCGATCACTCGAGATTTTTAAATTCATATTGGAACATGATCCAAGATGTACTAGAGCGTTGGGACATTATTATAATTTGTGAACGCTTGTTTAAAAAGTCCTGTTCCTGTGATATTTTGAAATTAAAGAATTTATTTTCCGTTGGCTATGAACTTTCGTTTAGAATTGATTGGCCGTCAAGAATGGTTTTGGTGTATGATCCCTGGAGAATATAAATCACTCTGCCATCATAGTATTAAATTTACGTCTGTTGGTTTTTGAACAACAAGGTTTTATGAGGTACGTACAATCAATTCAAGATCACTCTGTCGTTACAACAATTGAAGTGGTCAGTATATCGGGACGTTTCTGGCTTGTATTGGCATTTTGTAATCTTGACATGATATGACGTCACCATGCTTCCTTCTCCATTAACTTGCCTTCTATATGCACTTGTACACCCTTTTTGGGTCTGTTACTCTTTGAATTCACTTTGTTAGTTTCAATATTGGTCCGCTTTCAATTTCGTCTATAGTTCGAGAGTCAATGGCTTCCATTCGAGCGGATGGCCATGAAATTCCGCTTGTTCTCCCTCTTGGAGAAGGCGGATTTGCTATAGTATCTTCCCACCTCCTTCATGTTAGATTTGGATTCCATCAGTCAAGTATTTACGTTGAAGAAGAGGTCATGTCCGACTCAGAGGTTCTCAAAGAATCTATCCACATGCAAAAGTTAGATGTTGAAGACGATCATGCTTGGCACCTTTGTGCAGGGCGTTTTAGGGTATATGGTTTGCCTTTTCTTTTATCTGGTGCCTCCAATGATATCTTCCAATCAGATTTTTCGACGGTGGACATGCCGCTTCTTCGACACCGGACTAGTAATTCTGGACAACGTGGGCACGTCTCCTTGAATAGTATCCCTGTTCCACTTATCCGTGTGAAGCAAGAAGTTCCGTCTGCTATCATAGATTTATCTAGTGAATCAGAAGGCGAGTCCCCTAGCCAGCCAAGTACGCAGCCTACACTTCTCCATAGAGCCTCTAATGATGAGAAGAAGCACACTTCCTCTCAGTATAGCACGCCTTCCAATAGTCCAAGACTCTCTACTTACTCACGCCCTCTAGCCTATCCAACCGGTAAAGTGCCTGTTAGTATCGTTGGTTGTCTGCGCAAGCTAGCATCTGTTTGTGGATCTAGGAATGAAGTAGCTGCATTAGAATACGATTCAATCACACATCAAAATGTGCAATACCTTCCTTCACACTTTGATGGAAACATAGTATTCGAGTTACCCTCTTTGGTTGGGTCTTCTTCTACATCTGCTGCTGGAAACCTCCAAGGCATGGATAAACGTTACGACGGTCATGCATGGTGTCGAACCATGACTTCCAACATCCACAACAAAGATGGATTGAAGTTCAGAAAATCCTCTTGTGCAGGCCATTTGGTTTGTACCAATTCTAAGTGTGATTACCTCAAACGGTCTTCAAAACGCAATGAAACAGAGTGGTCTAGTTATAGTCCTGTCCCATTCACTATTGGCTCAATTCCGCCCAAAGAGTCTACTTTTGTTTGCAAGATATGCAAATGTCCTCCGTATTGCGAAAGTTCCTGTGACGCTAGAGTCTATTATGTTTTTCCAACTCTTCTTTGTTAACTAGAGCATGCATTCATTTAGGTAACCACATGCACCCTGTGGCATCAGGAACTTGTAGAGAATCCTTAGATACTATCCACGAGCTCATTGCAGGTGAGGTTTCCAAAACACCTACTGACACCAACTCAGCCATAGCCCTGGCAGCTAGTAAACATTTCCTAGACAACCTTCTCTTTCACGACAGTAAAGGACCAAAGGAGATGTTGCGGGGAAAGTCGTTAGAGGATGTAATGGATAGGTTTCAAATATTGAGCTCACCCAATATTCGCAACACTATTTCTTCTTTTCGCAATAGTGGCAAAGGCGGGGTCATAGATAGCATCATAAATATGAAACGGAATTTGAGGTTTGAATACATTCATGGTAGTGTGTTTCCGGGACAAGGTCATGAAAAAGTATACTTGTTTAAGATGTTGGTCGAAGGACCTGGTAGCGGAGTAGACCTAGTGAAACGCATGCAGGTTGGAGGAGATTTGGAAAACGCTTGGATCATGTTTGATCATGTGAAGCGTGTAAGAGGTTGGACAACGATGGCCTGTCACATCTATGATACTAGTTGCAGGAGGGTCATGACAATAGCAGTCTGTGACATGCAATCCAAAGATACAGAAGTGCAATGCATTATGTAGAGGTCTTTGAATGAGGTCATGAGGCGGAATGGCATAGTGGATACCAACTTCAAGGGCTTCATGGCAGATAGTGCACAAGCGAATTGGAATGCTGTTCGAATTGTATACGGAACGGGAAATCCAAAGATGGAGATGCCGAATCGGGAGCGGACGTGTCTCTTGCACTGGAGTACTTCCATGCATCGACACACCCAAAAACTCATTAAACCGGACATGCAACTACAACATACTCGACTTTGCAAACAATACAAGGACTCCAAGACTAAGGATGAAGCTAAAACACAATACTTGGCCATTCGATCTTGGTGGCTATCATCTGGAGCAGCTTCTGAAGATGCACTGGGAGAACTGGAGTTGTGGCTTGCTTTCTGGCACTTTCGATATCCCCAATGGGGAGGAGCTACGCAAATGGTAAGTCTTATTCCATTTTTGTATTTGTATTGTGTGTACTAAATATTCAGGAAAGCCTTTTATTTCTTTCCTTTTGGGTTTATTCTCTCGAAGAAATTTCTAGTCAACAATTTCTGGGATCAAAACAAAGTGGTGCCAACTCTCTCCTCGACGCCGAGGGGAGAATTGACCGCTTCATGTTGAGATCCAAATTGTCGAGACAACGCTGTGGAAAGCTACTGGAAGAAAAAATATTTGATGTAAAAAAAATTTCTGAGCATGTCTTAGAACACTTTTTGGTTTCTTTCAGGGTTTGACAGTCAATGAAACTGCGGACTTGCCGTCATGCAATTTGTCCAAAACTGTTCACAACAAATGATTGCAACAGTCTGGTAATCGAGGTGATGATTTGTTTGCCGCCACATGTGATGATTGCATTCGAGCCTTCCAACAAATGACAAAGCATTTCTGAAGGGTAAAACAACAAGGTCGGGACCATCAAAGGAAGAGCTAAAGCTAAGAGGTGCTAGACGTAGTGGCTATCCAAAGAAGATAGCGGAAGCTTTGAATGTCCTTCCTGGAGCTGCGGATGTTGGAACTCGTATTCCGCACTTAGAAGGAAAAGAGGTGTTTGGTAGTAGTAAGCGCAAGCTTGACCTCCCTATTGGTTCGGATGGGCACTCTCACTGACCGGATAAAGTGAATTTTTCTCAACCACGAGTCATGACCTGATCTACGCGCACACCAGTAGAGGTCAGTAAGGATGCAGAGAATCTAGGTACGCTTGCACATCAACCACACGTTACATCAGCTTTGGAGACTGATTGCAACACTTCCCAATGGCACATTGCAAAACTATCACACAAGTCTAGCTGTAAGTGTCACGCTCAACAACGGGGATCAAATATCCGTTGGGTTGCTAAGATTGCGAAGGGGTCAAAAGGCACTCCGGCTCCAACATACCGCGGCAGAAAGAAACAATATGGCGGAAACAAGGAGATCGTGACAGATTTATGGTTTTGCCCGGATGATATACACCGATGTGTTCAAGGCTCTAAACGTCCTTGGGTGATTGATTGGCCTCAGATACCAGACATATGGCCTGTACTTACAGGCACTAGCTTGACTCGCCAGGAGACACTTCTTTTGAAAGAGGCCGGCTTTCAGCTTCAAGACCGACCTCCTATGTCGCCTCGACGTTTGTTCACAATGTCTAATATTTTTGAGGTGGTTCCATATGATCACCCTATTCCTTTGCATGCAGACAGCTATCTGACTACTCAAAGGAATAAGTCCATCAAACGTATTGCAAATGCTCCTACTACAGAGCATCGCAATAAGTGGAAAAGTGTTGGGAACGTGAAAGGCACAATTTTGGGAGTAACTATGCTCCCCTTCCCAGGACTTGGAGCCATAGTTTCGCTCCAATCTGGAGTGGAGCCCCAACACAAAGTTTATCGAATCACGCTTGGTATGTACTCCGAGTGCACATGTCCTGATTTTGTGGACATGGCTATCTCAGCAATTGGTGGACGCCATCAATATGTGAATTGCAAACACCTTTATTATTTGTTTCGCTATTTCTGCAAAATGAACCTCGTTTTTTATTTTTTCATCATTTAGTGAGTACAAATAAGACAAACATTTCAAAATATCTCTGCTAGTAATAGATGAAAAATTCTAGGATTTTCTTAAGTATTAAAGTAAAAAAATCTTTTGTATTGAATAGTAATATTAGATTGTCCCTCACTAATTTTTCAACATTGTACACTATATAAATATTTATTGTTATTGTGAGACATAATAATTTTTATCAACCCATAATCATATGTGTAACATGGATTGGTGCTTTGATTCAAACCACGTCTCAAAGATTTCCATGCACCTCTGCATAGACATATAATGACTCATGAGATAACTTTTTGAAATAAGGTCCTTCGACCTCTRTGTTTGGTTTGGATCACCGACTCTCCATGGGTGGCCTCGTCAAGCAAAAATTTCCTCTCYCCAAAACATAACACAAGTATGACACAGCCCTCTATGGGCACGGCACCTCTCGGGTTGCTATCATGGTAGCCGCGCACATTAAGCCCCTCGCACTTGAAGCTATGTAAGCCCAGCTCAAAGAAACACCTACATTCAAGGCACTTGAAAGATAACAACGTTGGATTTACAATAAGGAGGGCTTATCTTGAAAAGGATTGTAACCCAAGTCAAAAAAGATTGCGGGGCAAATGAAACCAAGCTAGAGAAGGCCAAGGAAATAACTATAAGCTTCTTTGCTTCTAATACTTTTAATTCGTCGACTACATGGAAGGGAAGAGGATTGCCGACATTCTGCACAGGAAAATGCGACACCATCCTTATGTGTGTTGTGCAACCAATAACTGCACCCTTTTCTCTTTGGTAGACCTCAGTTTCAATGGAGTTTATAATTCTAATGGTGTGAAACATTGCCAACCAGATTACTTTTCCTTTTGTTTTGCCAACGAAAATTACATACATAYCCTGGGACATGACCCACAAAAAAATCCAATAATTCTATCTCAGCAGCTTCAGTTTTGAAACAAGTTAACCCCGAAACGACRCCAGCACGGATGATTTTACAAGGGCCAACAGAAGACCGGAACGGTAGTTTTTTCATCCACTTTTTTTTAATGACCTTTCATATTTAGTTGTAAGGAGTTTCCAATTAAGTTTTGARTCTAACTACTATTTGTTTTCATGTAGTTGAGAAGCAATTAGAGAAAACGGATGGCAAAATTAGCCATTTTAGTGTATTTTGAGAAATTGACTGAATCTGAAATTTCTCCTTGAAAATGACATTTTTTTAGTTTGAGCGCAACTAATGAAATGAAGGTCTTCTCTTCTAGTTTCTACTCCATTTGGAATTTTGGGAAAGTTTGTAAAAATCAAATCGTATATTGCAATTTGAATTTTGGCTGCATTTTTAATGTCCACTACAACCTATAAATAGATGTACACGGAAGTTGAGTTTACACCATGATGTTTGTCACTACAATTTACACACTTCGTGAAATTTTCAGATTTTTCGAGATAATTTTCTATTTTCTGTGATTTTTTCTTCATTTTTTCTTATAAAAATCTCATAAAAATCAATTTTCCTCAAAAAAATCTGAAATTTCTGTGAAGTGCAGAGGACATGTACTTCCATCTCTGAAATTAAAAAAAAAAAATTTCATACTTGATTGGTTCCTAAACGGTATCAAATGAAGTGACCAGCAAGGGGACTTCCAACCAGTGGTCATAGGCCCGTCGTTTAAGGGTTCAACAAAAAAAAACATATATGGACAAACAAGGAGCTAAGAATGTCATCCAGCCTGTCAGAAAGCTGTGATTCTAGTAATGCATCCAATTCAAAAGTGAAGAGCCTGTCCCGTTGGATGCAATCACTCGGTGCCAGTATCTCATATTGTGCTTCTTCAAGTACTTCTTGGTCAAATACTTCAAGTACYTGCACATTCCACAAATTCAGCATCAGAAAAATGATAAATCCATGCATCAATACTGCTCTCCTCAGTAAAGAGATAACTCACTCCACAATTTCAAAGCATAGATCTCCTAGGACAAACAGATTTCACAATGTAAACCACAGCACCCCAGTTCATTTTAGATTTTGCTTTTTCACTTCATACATTGTAATTAGGAGTATCATTTATTCTAGGAAGGAGTAATAGATCTTCCTAAAATAAATTTCGCTAATTTATTACGCACTGGATCTCTTCAAGGATTAGCGCACAAAAAGAAAATAAAGGACAAGCACACATATCGAAAAAAGCAATCTATTAGGAAAAAGAACCCAAATTTGAGACCCCGTGGAATGTCGCCATTAAGAAGATGAAACTTCAAAAACTCAAATATCTATCAATCGCGCCACAAGAATTGCTCTAAAGTGGCAACAACGAGAACCACAAAATAAHGCACAGATTGAAAGCACAAGTGAGACATTCATTAAAAATCTTAAAAAAATAAAAAAAAACTCGGAGCCAGGCAATAGCAMAGATTAAACGCTAAACCCTAAACTGAACCCTAAACCGGTCATGGAGTGACTATAACTCATGAATGGCCATCACGAATCGTACAAGAAGATGCCTACAGACATCAGAYAAGAGTGTTAAGCAACAAATATGCATACGACCGCACATTCTGGGCATCGAACAGCTATTGTCCATGATGCCCTATTTCTTGACCACTTTTCAGAAAAGAAAACATACCAGTAGCACYAGTGACCACAACAGGACTCTCTCTCGTTCCGATAGGAGAGCCTCTCTCACTTGTCAGAAAGAAATCTCAACTCCAGAATCAGCGGGTTCAAGGAGGGTAAGAAGAGATGATTTCACAGCATCATCGTCATCATCAAATATAGCCTCCCGGATCCCATCGGGTTGGAGTAGCAGCTTCGTCTTGATTCTTCCCCTCAGGTTACTGTCTGGAAAAAGTGACTTCAACTTGTCTCCCCAGACCATGCTTCCCGACGRTAATTTCCACCGCAATGCTGAACGACATGGAATTGGAATTTGAGCTTATTAGGGTTCCACCAGGCAACACAGCCTCACAGCACCAGTCAGAAAACTYACACAAAAAGCGGACGAGACTCGACAACGAACAACCAAACCTCACAAACATGTTAGAAGTCRAACAACCAAACCTCGCAAGCATGTGARAAGACGAACCTAAACACAGCAGCCGCTCCGCAGCCGTTCCGCTACAAACTCCTGAACTCGGGAAAAACTTGCACCGAAGAGAAAAAAAGAACACTACCCACGGAACTGAACCCAGAACGTCCACCAAACTCCGCACATGTTCGCCTCCGATACACTTCTCAGTGCTCCAAACACTCCGTCAAACAAAAGCGAAGAGCCAGAACCGAGGGAAGAGCTCGAGAGGAGGACGTGCGAGGTCAGAGCGTCACTGCGAGAACGCCTTCAAAAACACGACAAGCCGGTTCTCGGCGGGTCTTTGCGCCGGGTCACGTCGGGTTCAGTGCCGACGAGAGGGAAAGAAAAACCTGGAAAACAAGAACGCTGAAACCTGTTGCGAAGGAAGCAGAGCATAGACACAGAAAATATATATAATGCAATAAGAAGTTCTCAAAAGTAATTCCTGAGGGTTACATGATCATACATATATATATATGAGGTCTCACTAGTAGTGAGATCTACTTTTACCTTATCCTAAGTCTCACTTAACCTAAGTTAACTGGGATCGTTATCTTATCTCAACAAAACCCATTAAAAAAATCAAATCAAATCGAGAATTTCTCGAAAATCATGAAGCACTATCATAAAAGTACAGTACCAACGACGCCAGTCAGAGGCGAACACCCTGCAAGCCTGGGAAGTTCCCACACTTCGAGTTGACGACGGTTGTTCTCATGGTGCCCCAGCAACCGGTTCCCGGGAAGCGTATATTATCGATCTGAGAACACAACTATTGGCAAAGTCCTGTAATAAAGTTCCGACGGAGAGGGAATCGGTGATTTCATCATTTTCTCAGGACCAGCCACTGTTGGAAGTTAGTCCTAAGGTAAGCCAGTTTGGCATGAGCTAGAAGGCAGACCAAACTAGCTGCACTGGGTCACCAGAAGCACGCCCGCATGCCTTCCATTGTTGCCGAACTTGGGGAACTTCACTTAACTTCACTTAGGGAAGTTCCCCGAACCCTTTCGATCCCATGTTCCCCAAGTTCCCCAAGTTCCCCCATGGCCTCCCGCAGCCACAGTACAAATTGCGGACTCCGCCCTTCATTTTCTGGGCTTGCGAGCCCAGGGAAAGGATTTGGTGAGCCCAGACCTTTCCCTGCCAAAATTTCACCAAGAAACGGAGCGCATAACAACACACTGAAAGCAACTGCCTGCATGCGCCGACGATACTACAGCGACTTGAAAAAAGCCCGCAGCGGTGCAGAAGTCAGAGAGAAATTTCGAGAAAAAACTAATAAAACTAGTGTTGTGCAAATTTGGGACGAAAGACGAGCACTGCTTTCAGGATTTTGCAATCCTSTCCCCGAACCCGTGCTGGCACCGAACCCTAGGAAGCCTTCTTCTGTAGCTCTGGATTATGCTCATCAATTGATTATTTTCATTGGGAAATCCGAATTGGCCTTATGGCAGGGGAAGGACTAAAGATTGTCTTAATATGCAACCGATCCTACTTGCAGGTTCCATTTTCAATTGCATGGTTCCGTTTGTGATGTCCGTTGGGCTGTGGCAGYCACAGCACGACCTGAAGATGGAAACAGTCAGGACGATCGAGCTTYTAGTTCCATTTTGGTGAGAAAATTAATACTGCTCACCAGCCGATCGAAGAATTCAAGCTCCTAAGTRCGGGTGATCTCAGGGTAAGTTGTATATTACAACCACCCAATTCTTTGAGCACCAACTGAAGTTCGTAGAAGTACCTGCTCCAACTTCCCTGTCAGTGCTTGAAAGTCTAATGTGAATTCGGTTTTGTAAGTCATGCAGGCATGTTAGCGACAATGAAAATACATCTCAAGGCTGAACCAATGGAATTAGTATATATTATAATCCCCATCTCAAAGTTATTGCTAGGGAGACAATACATTGCCTCTCGTTTATCACGTCGACCTCGGTATCTCAGGTCCTTCTTGAACAACCCAATCAATCATACGCAGTAAGTTGCATATCTCACCGAATTGAACCCCAGCGAGCACTTCTTTCAGGTCGCGCGTGCAATTGCAAGCGGTAGTGTCGCAAAACTACGGAACAATCAACGCAATGCAATAGGTACACAGTCATGCAGATACATGATAATCTCGAGTAGTTCAGGTGGCATTCCCAAGAGATAAATTGAGCAATCAAGATCGAGGAAACCCAGCCTTGTACTCAAGATCAATTGAACCGTTGTTCTCCCCTCAAACTCTCAGGTAGGGGACAGGACTTCACTTCTCACCAAACCCTAGAAATTCTTTCATGCCACTTCTCTCACGTCAATGGTTACAGAAATGCATTGGATCGATCATCACAAGCATGTTGGGCGCCATTCCAAGAGCTTTCATGTGAATGAGTTCTGGGTGGCACAATTTGGACGTCGGACTCGATCAATGCTTCAATAGTAAGTTCAATTCGTAATGTTAATGGTTTCTCGTGGCATCGCTTTTCGAAACACCGGTAAGCTAGCTTGACTCTTTGGATTGTCTTGCTCCGTTAGTCCGTTTCTATCTAACAATCTCTTTCCTTGCATGAATGTGTTCGTTTGGGTGTGTCCATGCGTCACGTTTCTGGGTGGAATTTCGACAGGGAAATGGCTGGGCTCACCAGTTTCAAGTCAAATGAACAAACGATGCAAAAGTTATGAGCAAAAAACTACCTCCTAAAGGTCAAGGGGACAAAAAATAGGACAAGTGTTTCTTGCAATCACCCACATACACAATTTCAAAGCAATGACTCAYAAAGCAATTTTGAGAAACTAAGTGTGACAATGTGTGAATAGCCCCTTTTCTAGTTTTTGAGATCGCTTACAATTTGGTGTAGCATTGTAACTTTACATCCATCCATCTCTTGGACCAAAAAACACTTTTCAATAATTTTCATGTACTTTGTCATCCAAATTTGACAATCTCAATCATCTATATCTTGTATAGAATTGAAAAAAAATTGGCAAAGAAAGATTAGTTTCATCTGGCAGAAAAATAGAAATTCATTTTGAAAATCGGTGTGCTGGATTCTCGTGCAAATCTGTACCGTTCTCTTGACGCAGCGCATCCTCGATCTACTAAGGAAACTTGGCTCCCATCTAAAAAATCAGACCTTCGTCAGTCCTCAAACAATCACACTTGCGCACAAGGACATCACCAAGAATAGTAAAGTTCATACACAACTGAGAGTCTCAGACGTCCAATAGAACCACGCAATCAGGTGGAAATTAAACAAGTTCCAAGTTGTAGCTCGCTCATCTCTTGCGTGTTCCGCTTATGATCCGTGTGGAGGAGCATATAGTCACTGTGCATAATTAAGATGTGGGGTACTTCACCCTTTGGAAACAGAAGGCCAGCAGGGGCAACACAGCAAAGAGTATCTGGCAACTTCGGGCTCTAAGCACATGGCTCACAGACCTCGTTAGAATGTACAGTACTGTACTGTACAGTACAGCTTTTGGAACTCAAATTCCGGAACTTAGGTATATTACAACAGATCATGCTGGTAGCTGTAGCCAAGGAACACTCCGCTTGACTACTACCGCACTACCATCAGAAGGAAATATACTCATTCTCTACCAGCAATAAAAAAAAGTAGGTTAGAATCATGTATTTGAGAATTCTCAGCAGTTTGGGCAGTGATGAGAATGGCAATTTGAAAGATTGAGGCAAACTGATAGAGGTCTGTCTATRTGCGGATCCTAGATTTTGCATACTGATCAAAACCAGTTCCTCTCATCTGACTTTATGAAACTCGCAGCAAGTTTTCAGAAAAGGGAGCGACAGAGGCACAAATGTAGATAAAATTAGCATTCATTATCTGACCACCCGTCATATATCTTCAAGTCAGGGTCTTCGACAAACTGCGACTGCACATCCATCGGACTGTCTTCTGTAGCAACCCTCTCTTCATCCCTTGTGGGAGCAAACATCAAGTCTGGATCTTCCTCATCCTCCCCCTTAGGAGGGTCGTACTCATGCAACAAGCGGCGCCATTTCCGAATCTGGCCATCCCAACTTCGTTTACTACAGACCTGTCTTATGTCAGGAGTTCGAGGATGTGCCTTGGTTCGCTGGTACCTACAACACAATCAATGAACGATTAGATTCTGAAAAAAATAAAAACGAAACAAACCCGGGGTCAACACTCGCTTAATCGATTCTCTAGAAATGACTCACCTTGGAACCGATTCAGTGTATCTCTCGTAACCAAGCGTGTTCTTTCCGTAATCAATTTGTTTTTGCCGCTGGCAGAGGCGATTGGGATCTACCTCAACTGGTTTCACTGCTGCACCTGCAAAACGGACAGAGCATTTTCATCAACACGACTTCTCCTTGTCGGAAATAATAGCTCTCATAACCAAAAAATCGGAAGTGCAGATTGTGGATGAGCATTCCGCTGAAAGGACCTAGAGTCCCATSAAGAGACTCCGGAGCGAGAACAAGTAGCCCACAGGATGAGGTTGCACTAGATGAGAAAGAAATCCCCATGTAAAYCAAAAACACACCATTTGAAGTTCCTGAGGGGGYAATACTCAAAYAAACCTACATCTGAAAAGCTCAACTAATTTCAGTTGACGTCAAATTGGAACCCTAAATGTGCATCTGAAGAACAAGGCAGGCTTTCACCCAGGCTTATAATTTCAATATAGGTCAGCCCGCAGCCRGCCAGCTCGCATCTCTCAAGCTTTAAAGTTGAAATTCACATGTGAAGCACTGACTCCCTAGCGAAGTGATACCGAAGTTTCAAACTTTGGAGAGCGATGTCAAGTTCTTTAACACAGAACCATCTCTCGTCGCACAGAAGTTGATGCTTTCGACATGAGCCAGCAGGAAAACAAGCTCCGACGACAGACAAAACCGAAGTCGGGTCTGTAGGCGAAGACCCTGGAGAGGTGCCCGAATGACCAAATTGAAAGTTTGAAACTGGCCACAAATACAGTAGAACCTCTGTAAGTTGTCCCTCTATAAGCCAATAAACCTCCCTCTATAAGCCAATAAACCTCTGTAAGCCAATGTTTCAGACCGGTCCCGGACCTATTGGGTTAGGGAGGTTCTACAGTAGCTCTCTCAAACCCTCATCTGTACAAATGGCCAGCACTATCAGATAGCACTCCGAAGGTCTGCACAAACCCCGAACAGAGTCGAGGCCTCAAAACGAAATGAACGGCTCCTCAAACCCTCGTCTGGACACATGCCCAGCATTATAAATCCCAGTGGCATGTCTCACAAACCTTCGAATAGCATCCGCAAGAGGACTTTCGAGATTTGTGGAAAACCTGACCAGACCACAGACCCTGAATCGGAAATGAAGGTGATGGCTTACTGATGGGGGCTTTGGCGACGGTGAACTTGTGACTGTAGTCCACAACGGTGACRCCGGTCTTGGTTTGGGTTCGGGGCAAGCTGTTCTCTTTCTCCAGCTCTTTCTCCAAATCGCGCTCTTTCTCCGCCCAGCGCTCTCGCTTCTCCTGCCGTCTCTCTGACTCCATGTCCCGCTGCTTCGCCTCTACGCCCGCCGCAGCCGCAGTACGATTCCCAAGACCGTCGCCATGTTCTTTGCCTTCGTCGGTTCGCTCCTTACCGTTACCCCCACTCAAACCGAAGTCCACCCTGCGGGCTCTCAAAGGAGTCAAACTTTGGTGATCGCCGAAACCCCGACTACTCTCTCTGTTCATGGTCTCCCCGCCGCCAGTCCAGCGCTTCAAAGCATCTGAACTCATCCTCGCAGGGATGTCGTCAGCATGCCTGCGAGAAGACTCGAAGGAAAGGCCTTCCCCAAATGCCTCCTTGCCTCTAACCCTAACCTCATGCCCTTTCTCTGTAGAAGCCTTTCTTGCCATGTCCTCCATCATGATCCGCTCACTCGTCATCGAGAAGCTCTGAGTGGAATCCATCATGATCCGCTCACTCGTCATCGAGAAGCTCTGAGTGGAATCCATCATGGACTCATTCTTCCGCATGGGGTAAATGGCTTGGGATGAGGATGCGGCCCCACCACCAACCCTCAAGAGCATGTCGTCGGGCATGTTCCATTCCTGGTTCCGACTGCTGCAGCGACGCAATCCAGCGTSTTGCTCCTTGCCTTTCAGTCCGATCACTCTGTGCCCTGGCCGGTAATCCGTTCTCGAAGAGGACATAGAGTGAGGTGGAGATCTTTTGTGGTCTCGCTCGGAATACCGAATTAGGGTGCGGCTGCTGCCTCGGTGCTGATCATCCGGGCTTGTCTTGAGTCGTTTCCAGTGGGATTGCCCGTCTCTGCTGTCATCTTCCTCGTCGGAAGAGCAGTGGCGGCGTCGGCTTTTGGGGTGAGAGAGCTGGGATGGGGAAGATTTCTCCGGATGCTGATATGCGGATGGTCTGGACGGGGACGACTTGATGGCCACTGGCTCTGGAATGAGGTACATCATCGCCTACAACTCGAAACAATGGCTTCTCTGCAGCATTACAGGAGAAACATCACCTGCATAGCCAATGAGCCAATTGATGGTGCTGTCAATGTGTACTCAATTCGGCCAGTGTGATGTACGGAAACGGATTGCTCACAACCGGTTCGATTGTTCTATGAACTCTACCCCAAGTCTATCAATATATACACAATATATGCACTTGCCAATTGACTTCAGCAGAGAACGGCTTCACCGTACATACGATGCACAGCACCAAACCCCAAGCCATTGAAGAGCGCGAATCGCTCCTCCATTACTAAAATTCTGAAATGAATGTGGGTGGATCTAGAGCTCCACAGAAGTAGGATCTTCTTAGAGTTTGGAGTTTTGGGAGTCTATGCTGTGCACCATTCCGTAGCTGGAGTGTTGTACAACCACGAGAGAAGCTCCTAGTTGCTCGACACGTGCATCCTCACAACAACAAGGTAACTATGTGTACTTTAATCCGAGCAAGTACGAGAATGGTTTTTGCATTAGAGTAGTACTTAGTTCAAGTTTGGTGGGGTTTGAAAACACTTGAACAAGGTATGTACAGAATTCCTTCTATGAAGATTTACTGCAAAATGTTTCAAGGACTTAAAGTGCAATTAGTTCAAGATGCATCCGTCGAAGTGCAATAAGCTAGCTCTTAAAGCCACGCTTTCTCAAGTTGTGCTTTAAATTTCAGTATGCTTTTCTTACAGTCTTCCTACTTTGAGCTCGCTACAACTGTGACAAGGGTAACTTGACGTCTATTCTTCCTTGTGTATCAATTGGTCTGGATTGTGTTCTCATTTGCAATACAGTTGTCAGTCAAGTTGGTAATCGAAAGATTGGATGGCTCTTTAGTATTTCATGACTTTTTGTCTCGACCCATCTCATTTAAAATTATTCATATAGCTCTCCATTTCCAAGTGTGCATGGCAAATTGAAAGCTTCTACGTTTTGTGGTATGTGGTCTTCTAACGCAAGAATAATATCCAAAAACAAGGGAAATGGTGAATTTCGTCAAATTGGTGGTAATACTGTAAAATAGCACAACATTTCATTGAAATGGCACAAGATACCACCAATTTTGGCTCAAAAATACCACCAATTTATCAAAATTCACCATGGAAGTTGTTGAGTCTATAAAGGAGTATATCAGATATCGTGCAAAGTTGTGTAGCCTGAATGGAGGGTCATTCGGGAAAAATTTGGAATGAGTTGCCAATACCCGAAGTGCTCCTGTTTGCAGCCTGGAATTCTTGAACATAAGATGAGCCAGATCATGGACAGTCCATCATGGCCTTTCATGTTGTATAAAATGCACTGGGGCACCAGCTCAAGATGGAACATGCTTGACGTGCGCCCCTTTGAAATGTATCCTAAGTTAATTATATAAAAAGCACTAAAACTTTCTTTTGAAATCACTAGAAAAAAACAATGTTTTTTCTGATGTTCAGCCTTTGACGTCCCGTGTCGCGAAAGACATCACATGTCCGATGCAGACATCCGAATGCTACGGGGCCGGACATAGCGAAAATGTGGATTTTTGCAAGATGTCAACGACAGCATAGCTGAAATTGTGATCAGACGTATGAATGCTATGGAAAACATGGATGTCTTTGGAGACATCACTTCTGACAAAAAGATGTTAAAAAAAATGTCCGGCTCGGACGACTTCGCCACGTCATCATCTTCGGTCAGTTTTATTTGAAGGTAACTAACAGAGATTTTGAACGAGCAGGGTTTAGAGGACTGCCCGGCGTGAAAAAAAGGGGACGGGCAGGGATTGGCCCTGAAATTGATGACCTGGCATCTGACGTGGCACGATGACGTGGAAATTATCTGAGGTGGACGTCGGGAGCTGACGTGGCATGCCACGTCAGCATTTTGGGTCCTCTGAAGTCAGATTTGTTGATGTCCTCCTGGACATCATCATGGACGTCTAGATGTTCTACGGGACATTATTTTCCAACACACCAATGTCTGCATTCACGTGGCTACGGTTTCATAGTGCATGTTGTCTGTGACGTTCTCTCCAATATCAAAGTGAACAATCTAACGTCTGAAAAAGCAAGGGAGCATGTCTGCAGCGATGTCCACCTAGATGGAACATGAACTCTATTTTGTGGAATGGAACGTGCTACAACAAGAGCAAGGGCTTCCATGTATGTACTACATGGAATGACGAGGATCAAAGGATATTGTATCTGCGCGTCTGCAGCCAGGGTTCCATGGGCCCTAATCCCGATTACATATAACACAGTGCATGCAAATGTTCAACAAAACATGAAGGCATCGTCGTGTATTGCATGTACGTAGTGAACGTTCACATTCTCTGGGTAGAGGATGATGCAATGAACTGCACGTTTCTATAAAGTGGGTACGTGTTCATTGAATGAGCGCACCCGAAGCATTCTTTAGAAACATGCCACGCAATCCTTGGCCGTGAAAAATAATGTCCACGCACATGACGGGCAATGGATGAAAGGTTAGGGTCCACAATCACTATTTCTGTCAGTAAATGGACGTCAAGAAATTACAGATTCTATGCTTGGGCAACACTGCCGTGGACATCGGAGTGTCTACGTTAGACGTTTGAAGAGACGTCTGCATTCACATCAACTGTCTTGGGCTTCATCATCAGAAACACCGCTAGCAACATTAACGTATTCTCCTACAGTGTCCACTGCATGCCGTACTCGAGACACAGCTGTTGCCAACGGTTGAAGTCCTTCGAAGTCCCTGTCATTCTACAGTTGAACAATGTTTGGGGTTGACTGCATACATTGTCCTGCCCTCCGTCGGCCCCTAACCTCTGTCCTACAAACAACTTTCCAACCACGCCGGTGTGGATCATGGGAGAAGAAAACTTGTTGGCAATGCAGCGGGAAGGCAAATGAATTTGCGTGGATCCTTCCGTCCATTTGATTGAAATTTGCCAAACTGAAGCCGTACCTGTCCCGTTCTATGCTCGGAGATCGGTTCTCGGGGGTCCCCCGCACCCAGTCGCACAATAGTACCATGACGCAGTGATTGCGATAATCCAACACCAAAATTTCTTCAACGTATCCCACATACTCTTTCGTGATCTCCAGTGGCCTTCCGTTTCGCAATCCCCAACGAAGTTGTTGGGTGAAACTGGCTACAATACCTGAGTCACGCGTGACACGTCCACCTTCAGAACTTTGGACGCGTAGGTGCATACCGTGACAGTACATGTGACGATGCGATGTCGCGCTCCTCTACGGAGGTTGTCTATACTGCTTGACATCCTCTTCCACTGGATGTCCGCCAAGTTCGCGTTCTGTCACTGTTGACGTCAACCACTCTACAAAAGCTGTAAACTCACTTAATTCGACTGGGTAATGGACCACTCTTCCGGGGTGGGAACGTTGGCATGACACACGGTAAGCGGCACGCTCCTCCCACCTATTTGACCTTGCCATAGTGTATTCCCTGCCCAATGCACACTCGTAACATTGATTAGAAAATGGAAATGAACAATTGGATCACACGTGACGTCTCGGTGTGCATTCCCACTGACTTGAAGAAAAACATTGACAAGTGCACTGACGTCAACAAGGACGTTTATGTCAGTGCCGCAATGTCCATTTTGTTTGCCATGGAGACAGGTGGATGCTGCATACTGCATCATCATGGACAGTCAGTCACTCACTCTCACAAAGTTTCCAAGCACGGAGCATTGTCAATGACAAATGCATGCACATAGGAACGTAATTCGTCGGACATTTTCTGCTCTTGTGGTGCCTTGCGGGGCATGATCTCATCATTCATAATGGGGTCCTCTTCTGGATCCCAGACACGTTTTGTTGTTCCTTCATACTCCCTCATGTACTCCGTGCAAAATCCAAGCGCCTCCTCATTTCGATATCCTTCCGCAATGCTTAAATCTGCGTGCTCCTCTTCATATAGCACGCACCCATTTGGGCATGTGTGGATGTTGTTGTACTCTAAGCCCAACTTGCGGATGATCTTCCGGGCCTCATAATGACTATTAGGTAACTTGTTGCTTTTGGGAAGCAAGTCGTTTGACAAGTACGCCAGCAGTTCATCCGTGAACTTGTTGCTCACATGGAACACACCGCACATGTTCATGATGATGATCGTGGCAGACGGCATACTTGACGACGCACCGTCGTACATCGGTATAGTAGCATGCTCGTATAGAAGCTGCATGTCATCTATTGTATCCACATTGACGTCAGCGTCAACATCTGGCGCACCTGTGGATCCAAAAGCCTCCTCATGTAGTGCACTCTCGTCGTCTTCTACTAGCTCACCATTGTCATCCTCCATAAATTCTGGCTCAATGTCGACATCATCGGCATTGACATCGTCTGGCACAACATCAGCTGCAGCGTCTATGACACTGTCATCATAAGCAGAATCTTCAACCCAAATGCCAGTAAGAGGGTATCCGTTCGGAGGGTCGCCCCCAATCATTGACTTGTTTAGGAAATCATCTCGCCCCACATCTGCGTAATGTTGTCGGATGACCGCAATTGTCTTGCGGCGGCCCCTGTGGCAGTTCTTGCATGGACACGGGAACCTCTTCAAGTTCAACTCCGTAGCCACCCTCAACTCGTTCTGCAAAATGAGGTCACCTAGGGGGATGTGCCGAAGAACACGCCCGTCCCTAGTAATGCATATTCGAGCTCCCTGTTCTTGCCTCCGGTTGTACATGGCACCCTTCTGCACACGTACGTGCGGGCTACAGACGTACGCTTTGGAGTGCCGTGCAGCAAGTCTTCACGTCTAACTCAATCCGACAGAACACTGCAAGATAGTATAAGGAAGTTAATGAGAACGTGATAGAATAAGACACCTACAATCCATGTGGACGACATAGAGAACAATCCGTTGTTATGGGCGATGCAGTTCTTCACCTCCACTGATGTCAGGTTGACAATGCATGATGTTGTCTCTGACATTTTAATGTTAGAGATGATGTCCCTGTTAACATAAAAGGGCAATCATGTCACAGAATCATCCTAAAATACAACACAATGTCATTTGCTGAAACAATACATGCATCTAAAAGTGGTTTCACATGCTGCGCAGGACATCACTGCATACAAAAAGAAGACCTTGCAGACGTCCATGATGAACGCCAAGTTGGAAGCCCTTTTAGATTTTTTTTTAAAAAGCACAGGAGATGCATGTTCATGCATGAAGACACCGGAATTTGAGTTTGTCATCGTATTCTCGGCATTGGCACATATAGATACCGGTGGACTAAGAAGTGTAGTCTCGCCACTACGTAGTGTCCCATACATTGCTAGCTACTTCCTCACCCACGTGACTCCTGAAAAACATTGGAGCCTTGTCCTATTTTGTATAGTAATTGCTAAGCATTGCTTTCACGGAGAATTTTTTCTTAGGTCCGTGGGGGGGCCTGCTATCATCAGTGACTAAGAAGTCTTCCCTTGTTGGTCCGTTAGCTTCAATCAACCTCCGTGCGCGCTCAATGCAATCGCGCATCTCCCGCTGACCTTCTTCAACTTGCATCTTGAAACTCACTTTCCACTTGCACCTCGAAGTGCCTTCCACACTTTCATGTGACACACTGTCGCAAAGACCGGCTGCAACCGCGTCGGAATTTCTGGACACAGCACGCACGGCTGTGGAGGATTTGAACCAAATGTGGTCATCTCCCGGATCCTTTGAAAAGTTCCTAGTGATTTTCCTCCACTTTCCAATTACCTCGCCTTCTGTTCGTGAATCCATTTTTTTTTCCTTTTCCATTATCAGAAATGAAGGAGACTTTCTTGATCCGCAGCTGAATCTATCATGCACGCTACAACAAATGTAACTACCACTTAGTACGGTGCATGCAGGGATCGACGTCCCAAAGGACCCCTTGTCGAAGACATTATTAGAATAGACTACTAAGGAATGTCTTCCCTGACGTCTAGAGCGACATAAATGAATTCTGATGCAACGTCCGGGCCGACCAGGACATGTTCTTTTTGGAGAAGCCATGACTACTAAAGTCGGCCGGATCATGGAAGAAGTGCCTACACACTTCTACAGAACTCTCAATTGAATATTAATTCATCATGTTCTATTTGCTGGGCAGTTCTTTGGGAACGTCTTCTGAATGGTACAGTCATATTGCAAAACGAAAGGCTGGGGCCGATTTTTTTAAATACATGACACTAGAAAGGACTGAATTAAACCGACACTCACTGAATTCAAGGAAAGATACGCATGTTCTCCATGGACTCTCTGAGTAGGATTGCCAAAAACAAATACGTGTGGACTGTCAATTAATCAGAAGTAGCCTTTATGTAGTAATCATGATTACATAACCACTGAAATCGCGCTTAGGGTGCGACTTTCTCTTTTTATTAAAAAATCTCATTTTCGAATTTGTCATATTCATCGCCTGAATGTCCTCTGAAACACTGAAATGTCATATGAGATGTTCTGATGAACGCAGATATCTTCACCAATGTTTCTCATGTCACTTGAATTCGGAGTCTGCGGTCGTGGAGACATGTACATGCTTCCACAGACATTAGGAAGTCATTGAAGAATCACAGATAACATCCGCATGCCGGGCTCAACCAAAATGAATTCTTCCCAAAAATAATCGGGCTGTTGTACCACGTGAAAAGGAAGTGGTAAGGCAGCCCCGCACCAAACCCTCACAAGTATTCCGCCTTCTTCCCTTTAGACTTCCACCATTAAGTGTTTCTCTAGACGCTTAGTTCCTTGCGATCGTGCACCATGGCGGATTCTTTAGCAATGTTGCAGCTCAACTATCTAGGTGATGAAGACTTACCGGGTCAAGCGGTACTCAAGCTCGGGGAGAAGCACGGAGCGTGTGGCGTGTTCGACCTATTTGTGGATGGAATCGTGTCGGCCGCCTTCACGAATTCAATGGTCGCGGACGCCGAACCAAAGAACGCGCAATGCGGATTCCGTAGGAGCAATCGACTGAAAAACAACAAAGACACAATCAATGCCGTTGTAACACCTTTGGTGGAGGCATTGCAAACACAAGAGGTAAGACATATAACTTGAGCACCATGAGCGTTTATGGTGCTTGAACTTCAAGGTCGGAAGTGATCCCACTTACCACTGCCCGGCAGCGCACCTCCTCCCACCTCGGCATGCATCAACTTTGGACAGGCATCAACTTCAAGTGATGTAGGTATTGATGGCAAAGTTGAATGTGGCGGCGTCGGATGAAGTTTTCTTCATCCATGTTCATCCTACGTGGGTATGAAGATAGGACATTTGGACATCAAAGAGAACAAGTGGGTGTTTTCTCCCACTTGTTCTCCTCTCAAATTTCATAGCTTAGACACTACATTGTCCCGTCGACATGTCTTTCGCAACGTCTCCGTGGAGTTGAATTGCAAGGGAAGGAGGAGAGAGTGAATTTTGATTGGGGTTTCGGAGGAGGGAGGGGAGTCCCTGGAGGAGTGCGCTGGGAGAGGATTTCTTTTGTTTCTCCAACAAAAACTGTCGTGTAAATGTCCTCCATAACATCTCGGCAGACTACATACATAGTTTCACTATCCCTACATCGCATCTTCTGACAGCACAATAGACATGTGACAAGACGGTGTATGCGTACTTCACGACGTCTTGCATAGCATCCCGTGCCCGGATCTGGAAATCCCCACAGACAACCACATGTTTTATTTAATGCCTATGATGACATTTGGACGTCTCAGTGGATGTCCAAGAAAACAGCCCTCCAGCAACCAGATTAGCCAAATTCCCCCCCCCAAAAATGCCACGTCAGCATCCCGGCATGCCACATCACCTCATTTTTCAGATGACACGTCAGATGACACGTCATGGACGGGCAATGGATGAAAAAGTACCACGCTAGCTTTCCCGCGCTGAGATGGACGCTAGATGTCGAACTCGTGGATCCCCGTTGACCAATGTTTTTTCTGATGTCCGGCCGGATTTCGTGAAAATCTGCCTGGACACGGCGTGCAAAACGCACGTCCAAGCTAACGCAATTTTTCAGACGCTAAGATGAACGTCAAACCCTGCATCCGGATGTCAAAACGCAGGATCCAGAAAAATACTAGTTTCTTCTAGTGAATTTAGAATCAAAAAACAACTTTTCTTCCCTTTGACTAAAAATGAATGAGTTTTTATAATTAACTTTTGAAAGGAAGTGTTGTTCGTTATAACATTTATACTCAACTTAACAAGTTTATTAATTTTGAAAAGAACAATTTGGTATAAAAGAAACCAAGAAGAACAAGTACTTCTTGAAGATAGTAAGGCACAATAAAGTTTTGAAGCTTTGAAATTGTTGTATTGTCAATTTGTGACTTTAGTTTTGGAGTAATTTTAGCTTGAAAATATCCGTGCGCTTCTAAGTTAGGAATGTATTTATGTGGTTGTTTTGTCACGTAAACTGTGGATGCATTGAGAGCATGGCTTACRATCTTTGAAAACATAATGTAGGCAATAGAGTGTCATATATTTCAATGGATTATCTGTTTGCGTCTCTGGTGCATTACTCTATTCTTACTTTCTGCCTAAAACTAATGTCATTGTGCATGTGCAAAAGCAAAAAGGATCTCCATCATTACTAATCTCATGAACTATTTATAGAAAAAAGGTTTGGTGGAGTAGCCAAACACAAACAAGAAATACAATTTTCTTCATACCATAGCACATCGTAGGTGGTTTGTAGTATTAATTGCACGCTTCTCATTAAAACTAGCCAAAATGGGCTTAGCATAATGCTAGCAGAACATAGATTTATAAATAGGACATGTATATTTGATTAAGTTGTGAATGATCATGCCTTATTGTCATTCTTGAAAAAAACCCGAATATTCAATAAGATTTCAACTCTAATCTAGAAAAAAATAAAGAAATAAAAGCCAAATGCTTGCTAGTTGTTTATTATCAACACTCCATGTCTAATATTTTAATTCCAAAAATTCCAAAAAAATTGAAAGTGACATTTTATTACACTCTTAATTTTCTAAATTCATCTAAGGTCGGAGGTCCTAAAATGGAGCATATTCTAAAACCAATCAAGCTCTAGAGGTACATGTTGCACTCTCTAATGTACAAGCATTCTACATTTGAGGAGGTGGTCGGTTTTAGAGCCCATTGAAATGCATTTTTCTGCAGCCTCAAAAATTCATAACTAATTCCACGAAGCTCCTAAAAATATGAAACTGCTTGGGTTAGATGCCAATTCCACTTGCCTTCCAAGAAAAATTTACTGAAAATCATTTCAAGCAGTTTCACCTTGCCAAAATTCAGCTTCGCCCCTTAGATGGGCGCTTTATGGACTTCCTACCTTATGTCTACTAACAAGTTTAGAAAAGCCAGTGGCCTCGTGGTCCTTCTAAAGGGGGGGTTTAAAATTTGGGAGGGAGGTCAGACGGGAGCAGGAGGTCAAAATTATAAAATTATTTTCAGATTCTCTTCAAATTAATTTTGAAGATATAACTTCAAAAATTCACCATAAATACAATTTCTATCCTTAACACTTGAAATTTTTTTTGATTGGTCAAAATAGTGGTTTCTATTGCATCGTAAAAAAGTGCATACGATGTGGTCATAAAAATTTCAATTTGTTCCTCAAATAGTAAGTTTTTCAACACTAGGTAATTCTAGACACATTGTGCTATTTCTCTTATAATATTTTTTTGACCTTAGTGATCTTAGTTTTGAATATAAATACTGAAAGACAACCCAAAATTTTCAAGGAAAAAAAGAAAAATTCAAAAAAAAGTTTTTTTCTACCCGAAGTCGGGTAGCGACCAAAAAATGATTGTTGAGCGCTTAGCGGTTAATATGGAAAGCACGAAATAGGGTCATTAAATGCATTGTCATTTTTAAGTGCTACAAATTGTAACACAAAGCCACGGAAATTCATGCCCATGCAGACAAGTCCCTATATGTCCATCATCAAATTTTTAGGCGTTGATGTCATTTTTWAGTGTTGCAGAGTTTAACTTCCCACCGTCTAACACTAAGCACTCCACAATCCACAAACCTCCTTTTTCCTRTGGGAATAGGTCCATCCATTAAGGATTAAACACTATTAGACATGTCTCCAGGCACTCAATATTGGAGGAAAAGAATTCCCCATGTACCAGTACRAAAATTATTTTCAAAAAGATTTGAAAGATTTGAAAAAGAGTTGAAATTTTAATCATTTATTTTCAACAAAAATGAAATTACTATGAATTTTTTTCATAAAGGTTCTCTAAAACCTATTCTTGTTATGTAGGTCATTCTATTTTCGATCATAGGCTTGTTACAAAATCAATGAAAGTGATCATTGTGGCTTTCAATGTACATATTATGATCATTCTATGCTTTCAATGTACACTTCTTGGACATTTATGTTGTTCTTGCTAGTACGTGTTAATTGTGGGCTGTAATTTAAAGCACAATTGATTGGAAATACACCAACCTATACTGTGAAAAGAGGGGGGTGAGAATGGATTGCCTTCTTGAATTTGACTCAAATCCAATGAAAATTTTGTAAAGGAGAATCCCATRAGTGGATGGCATTTTTTGAGTTTAATGCTGAAATCCAGTTTAGCAATATTTGAAGAGTGTTCTAGACAGTTTAATTTGAAAATGAAGCCTCCAAGAGGTTGTCTCAATCTTATGTTCAAAATAATTGTATGATCTTCAACTACAAAGCTAAAGATTGGAAGAGAGAAAAAAAACTCATCCCGCATGAATTTAAAGATTATAAGATTTAATTGACAAAAGTATAGAAGATTTATTTTTTAAATGAGCTAACTTAAAAAATTTGGATGCAATTATTAGAACCAAACACATGAAATTGAGAATTTTCAAAAAAATATAGTGCTAAACATCTATTCATCACTCATCTTGTAATTTAATGCTAAATTTGCTCCTTCAAATCAATACCCAAATCATGTAGAGGATCATTGCAAGAAACATTCTGCGTTTTTTGTAGCGTTTTCCATAGCAGTCATGGTTTTTTTAAAAGTACTTTATAATTGAAAAAAATTCTTTTTAAATGTGAAAAATACGTTTATTGCATAAACTTTTAAGAAGAAAGTACCCTAAGAAGGAAAAGCATAGAATTTTGTTTTCTGAGTAGGACAACTTGGTGATTGCAAGGAACACATGTCCTATTTTGTGTCACACATTGCATATTGATCTTAGCAAGAAAATGAAAAGAGCAATGCCAATTGATGGCAAATACACTCTTAGTTTATCTTCACTATTAATTTGACTCAATCAAGACTCTCACCAATTTCCTTCAAGCAACTGCTTCACAAACTCATGCCTTGTTTAATTGACATTTAAATTGGCACCCATAACAGAGCGTAACATTCACAAGCTCAATTTGACTGATGGACAACCTACACACCAATCTCTGGCTAATCGTCCACAAAACTCAAGTCCGCTACTCCCTGGCTATTAAAAACACTTTTCTTAGGTTATTGCGCAAATTGTCTTATTTAATCTAACAAAGATAAATTGACAACAACCAGCTCTTAAAGATTAAACTGAAACCAAAAAGAAACAAGACAACGCTAGTCATTGGCTAATTGTCCAACTCTGAAACAAAGCCAATCTCTAGCTATTCACAATAAAACATACTCTCAAATTACACAAATTGACAATTTGCATTAAACTTTGAAGGAATACACACGTACAGCAGCAAGAGGAGCAATCACTGCAAACGCCAAAAGAGAGTGAAAAATATTACGGTCAATTAGTTGTATACTTTTTTGGCCGTAACTAACTCKCAGTTAATTGGCTTGCCTATTTGTCTAACTAGTTGGTTACAAAGTTAACCCTAGTAACTTCCTTTCCTAATTGTCTAATAGCTCATTTTTCATTTATAAGTCTTTTTGACTTAGTTCCTCACATTGTTTACATTTAGAAGCACCATGAACTAGTCCATTTGTCCAAAATATCAAAATAAAAAAAATGGATGGAAAAAGTTGGCTTACAATAGATCCTGCCTAATTTTTTGTAATTTTCAAAGATAATTTAAAATCCATAAGTAGAACCCAATTCAATGTTACACTTTCTAGTTTGATGGTTTTTAGTATTGTTTAGTATCAAAAATAATTTTGAGCTGAAATTGTAGGAGATGGTCTTCTAATAGGCTTATAGCTAATGGCCAAAGAAATTTTAAAAATAATCAATTTTATATGGTGTAGAAGTCTACAAAGTGAGTTTCTTTTTGCTTGCATTTTGAAACATATATAACATTGTTTTGGTAATTCTTTTGGTAAATGACCATCTCCATAGAGTTGTTACAAATGGCCACTTTTTATTTTGTATATTTTTTTATTTTTACTATTTTTAACTAATTTAAACATCAAAGTACCTAGTTTCTTGAGATTTGGCACTTTTACAGTTCTCCTACTTAGAGAATTTTTCTATGCATATCCTTGGTTGATTACTTTTGTCTTAAAGGTATATACATTATTCTTATTTTTTAAATATATTTTTAAATTAGGTTTCTAATTTTAAAGTACTTTCAAAAAAATCATGAGAACTATTGAAAACGCAACAAAATCAATAAGTGTTTCTTGCAATTACCTAACTAGAATAATTCAAAATCTCATGAAATAGGTACATTTATGTTTTAATTTGTAAAAAATAGTGAAAAATTTTAAGAAAAAAAACTAAAAATTTCTCAATTTGGGAAGACTCAATGGTGAAGAGATTTCACCAAAAGAATGATCTTAAAACCATTTGCAATGTTCAAAATAGCATCGGCAAATAAGTCCTATTTGCATGAATGCAAAGGACATATAGTAACGTTTTTTTCTAAGTGAGCTTTGGTAATCACAGGCCTCTTAGTGTGGCAATAGRCCTTAAAAAGTTTAACTCCAAATCGTTAGTTTTAGGTACTTCCCGGTACTAAAAAACCCTAAACCACAAAGTATGACAAATTAGCTAAATCAAAATTTAAACATAAAATCATTTTTTATTTTTTTGGAAAATAAGGAATCTAATAACTATCAAGTTAGCCATCTCCATTGAAAGTTTCAAATTAATAGGATTCATGCTTCAAAAGTCATAGCACATGACAAATCCATCGCTTCAAATGTGACGCAAAATAGTACTAATCTTTCTTGCAATCACCCTAAACCAAATTGGCAATTTACAAGGACAATTCTTGTAGCCAATCGTACAAACAACTAGAAAACGTTCATTATGAATGTTATATGTCAAATTCAAACATTTGTAATAGTTTATCGACTTCAAAAAATTAAACAATTATTCCATCACTAGAAGAAATTTGCATTTGCCTCAGCAAAATCTACATGACATGTTTGTTGAGGCAAACACAAACTTTGCTCCGAAAAATGCAAAAAAACGTAGATTTTGCATTTGCCTAAACAAACACGTCATGTAGATTTTGTTGAGGCTTCAGTTGAGGCAAACACAAATTTATTCTAGTGCACGTGGAATCTATGTATAAAGAACGTTTTCGTCAAAAGATTRGACAACCACAACATTTGAAATCTCTATAATGCTTGTCAAATCTCAAATGTCTTTAAAAATACCTCTTATATATTCTAGGATTAACTTTGGGAATGATGGTTTGTAAGTGGCGTTCTTATTGCTTTCTTTGTCCATTGCATTGATAGAGAAAAAACTCACCACTTTTTATGAACATTGAATATAAAATTTTAGCATTTTTTTTTAAAATTTGGATAATTAAAAACAACTATTATCTAATTTCAAAGTGATTCAATAAAATATGCTTTGGGCTATTTTTTATGGATTTAGAAAATGAAATAGAAAAAATACTCTATTTTCTTGTACGCATTTCCAAAATTATGTTAACAGTTTAAAATGATGCCTCGTGCATTTAGGAGTTAAGGGCAGCATGCCCAGGGCTAGTATTAGTAAATGCAAGAATGTCCAATACAATTGTGATAAAACCTTGGCAAATGTTTTTACTCATATCCATCAAGTTCCTCAAATTGATGTATTTTTGAGTCTTCTACGTTCCACTTTGCTAGCTTTATTAGCCAAATACACCTTGGTTGTATTTTGCATTTTTTTTGATTGGTAGGGTTGTAATTGGTTTCAATAGATGGTCTCCAATAGCAATCACAATGTCAACAAGGGCAGTGGTGTTGCAAAGAAGCAATGCATTAGCATTGATACCATGCTTTCATTTGCTCTTGAAACTACATTATATTGATTAGAATTGGTTTGTTTGCAACTGAAYGGACTACTTTGCACAACCTCAAATAATAAGGCAATCTTGAAGTACTTGTAGCTACAGTAGTATAGATCCATCCAAGACTAAATTGCTTGTCTCTTAATTTTGGTGTTTAATTAGCTTCATGGTAGATTTGTAATAGTATTATGCTAAGTCTAGGACACAATACTAGCTAAAACATAAGATGTAATGTGGATTGATACAAAATTTGATGCAACGGCTATAATTGTTACTCTTGCATATGATAGTAGCTCAACTAACAAGGGATAGATGATGATAGATTTGATCAAGCACATGCATAGTAGTAAATCCCTAAAAGCAACAAGAGAAATGCAAAACAATGTGGGTATTAGAAAAAGGTGTAGAAACAAACCTTGAAGACAGTTGGTTAAAAATACGTTTGATTAGGGACCTTTTAAAACAATCTAATGTCTCTTGGTGTATTGTGGTATAAGCTTTGTTATCTGTAAAACTGTGTATGAGGGAGTTCGAGAGTATGTAACTAGAATTTGCGATTGTAAGAATCATGGTGTAAAGTTTTGGAGAAAGGGTGAAATTTTTGACRATTTTCAAAAATTGTTCATCAAATTGGAATTTGATTCCTGGACTCGTTGCGGAGTTGAGATTGAAATTGATGATTTGGATCGCTGATGAGCGGAGAAGRGTAGCAAGATTCAAGGCGATTTTCAAATTGAGAGTTGAAGGAGGGCGAGATCCAGAAGCGAAATCGAAGAATCGAAAGCTCGTGAAAATTTGGCGCCCTAGTGGTGGAAGCTTGAATCGTGATTGTGTATAGGTGACTGAGCAAGACGAGAATGAGTAATCGTATTTGATCGCGGGAGAAATTTGGAGAAATTCTGTTTGAACYGCGGCGTTGAACTAGTCCGGGAATTCGTGTTCTTAACGTTCCTCCATCTGTCGACTGTTGCAAGTAAGATCGGAGCAAGGTCGGGCACCATCAAATTGCGGAGACCGAGAACAAGAAATCGGACACATTCGGGGAGAATTGGCCAGGCTGCAGCTTTCGATGGAGTTGCTCAGGAATGGTGGATTCAGTTCGAAATTGGGCACTCTGTTTGACAATTCGTGATTGGTGCTTGCTTGTGAGTGTCGGAGGAGTGTATGATCGGGAATATGAAATTGATTCAAGAAATTTTGTTGAAGAATTGTGAAGATTCAGTGTCGCAGGCAGGTTCGCAGCAATATCGAGATTTTGTGATTTCTTTTGCAGAGAGTTTCCACGCTCCAAATTTGGGCACACGGGGTTGCGGATTCTGGTTTGTGATTCTGTAAGTAACGAAAAATCAAGATTGAAAATTCCAAATTTCGAAGAATTCATAACATTCTTAACCTTCATGGAGGGGGGCCTTTTGCTCCTCAAAATCTGGCCCCCCCAACCAATCAGACTGATTGTCAGTCTGACACCCACTCTCTCCCAACCTGCCAACCAATGGATTATAACCTTGTTTCTCCCCCCCAAGTATCTAAGAGGGCATTATATCTCCAGCTTGAGGGAGGACCAAGGGCCAGTGAAGAATGTTATGTTTGGTGAAGAATCGACGTCAGAGTTCCCAGCAGCCTCTCTGGCCTAATTAGGGGTTTCATCGCGCGACGATAGGCCCTCTTTCCCACGGTTTTAGGCCATTTGATCATTCAAATTGAAATTTCAGGGTTGTAGGGGTTGATTTGGGAATTTTAAGTTTGTAACTATGGTTTTGGGTATAGATTTGGTTGATTTGACCTAATTATTTGACCAAAAATAGAACAAACTAAAATAAAGGTTCAAATCTTTCGAAAAGACCAAGGGCCGTGTCCCTGGTTTGGGTCTAGGTCCTAGAATTGTGAGCAACTATAAGTCCCCCAACTCCTAAAATAAATTTTGAAATTTAGATTTTTGATCTTAGAATTGGACAATATTTGTGGAAGTTAGTGTCCCTTATGTTTGATAAATAATTGTGTATGTTTTAGGGACGTCTTACCTCGTGGTATTGGACATGTTGCCCTGAGATTTGTTGCTCCATCTTAGAAGAAAGGAGAAAGCTCAAAGACCAAGAATCTTGTACTTTGACCTAAACATTTCATCCTCTGCATACTAGACGTGTTGCCTACTGAGACTGTCACGTGTAGTCATTTTGCACATAGATTCGAAAAGCTCATAAAGAGCAATTACTGGCCATGTTGTCCCAACACATAAAAATGTATTAATTAACGAATTATTTGTATACTTTAAAAGTATTATCTTGTATATATGATTAGGCCATAGACTGCATCCATGTATAAGACGTGTTGCCCAACTTGACGTGTTGCCCACGATGTGTTGTCCACCCTAGAATCCTATATAGGACCGAGACTCTTAGAACATTGGGTCTGCATCCATTTGGTAAAGGACTATTCACTAAATTCAATTCTTGGGAATCAGAGTGAAAACATGCGTGGTAGCTAGTTACTAAAAGTAAAAATTTATACACATATATATTCTTGTATACATATTTCCCTATATTTTCAAATACATGTGACCTTAGTCACGAAATCGTTAGACTTATTGACCTTTCCTTTGGAAAATGACCCCCTATACTAGTTTTCCGTGGTTTTTGTGAGTGGACAAAATCTACATTACAAAAATACATCATACACATTATACCATACATTATACATCATTCAAAATACATCATACAATGTACACCATACATTATATACAATACACCATTCAAAATACATTGTACTTTGTGCACCATACATTAAATACCGTATAAAATACATTATATACAACACATCATACATTATATATGATAATTGGCATATAAGCTCATTTAATTGTAAGTATATTTATATTCACTTATGAGTTGAAAGATTATAATGTTTAATCAAAAGGGTGTCAAAACTACAAAAAAAATCAATCCACTTTTCACATGGTGAATCTAAAAATTTTATCAATCAAGATATAGGAGGTTATACGTGACACCCAGCATGTACAACCTAATCAATTTATAGCTTCTCAAAATCTACTTTACATTTTTCTTAAATGAATTTCTTATGGGATTTTGTCTATAAGATCTAGTGTATTTGAGGCTCATTTCCAAGAGCCCTCAACAATAGGAAAAGTCAAGATTACACAGGATATCTTTGAACAAAATCTTGAGTAGAAAATCATAGTCATTTATTTTTCAGATTGGATTTCTGATGCTAAAGCAAGAATACAAACTACTAAAAAAAACAACTTAGTTAGATTTTCTTCACCTTCAAAACTTTGCCGACTCCAGGCGGTTCCCGAGCCCAACGGTCTGGCATGTCTTACAATCTGTTGGGCGTTGAGGGGTTAATTCTTATAATAAAAACCCTTTGCAACCTAATGATATCTTCTTAACCCCTAAAAGACCAAGCTGGTTTTTTGGCAACATAGTAGTTTTGGGTAGCTCACTACAAATGGAGTTTTCATTGTTTTTCTTTGAAATTTTTACACAACATGTGTCCAAAGACTATCTTGAAGGCCCAACAATTTTCATTACATTTGACCACACTGTTGAAAAGTTATTGCATGATATGTGATTTTCTTTGAACTTTGGGCAACCCGGGCAGCCCAAAAAACTTCTTTAAAAATCACTTATTGAAAAAATAAAAATTTGAAATTGGTTCTTTACAATTATATATAAGTGGAAAGCTTTGAATCATTCCATTTGGATTAGTGAGCTAAAAGTTATGAGGATTTTTAGTTTGCGGGTAGGTACGGAGTCTCTAAAAACCATACCTATCTACAGAACTCATGCTAACCTTATGGTTTGCATTTTGCAATTCAATCTTCTTTATGCAATATCACTCAATTGTGAATGCTCCGAGGACTCCAAGCATTCATTCTATAGTTTATAAYTTAGAATCATAAAATCTCAAGTCATAGTTTTAAAGGTCAATAATTTATTCTTCCCAAGCTTTTATATCACTTTAAGATCATACAAAAAGAAAAACACCAAATCATTTATACATAAAATTGTACATGAATTAGTTACTCTTGAATGAATATTTTACTCTCCATACAAGTTATATTATATAAAAGTCTTGCAAAAAAAGCAACATCAACCCCTAAAGGACCAAGCTGCGTTGTTTTGGCAATATAGAAATCCTAGTCAATTCACTATAAATGGAGTTTTTACTTTTATTCTTTGAAATTTTCACACAGCATGTGGACAAGGAATATCTTGAACCCCTAAGCGCTCAAGCAATCATTTTTTGGTCGTTGCTTGACTTCGGGCAGAATTTTTGGGTAGAAAAAAACTTTTTTTTGAAATTTTTTTTTCCTCAAAATATTTGGTTGTCTTTTTGTATGTAAGGTAAATCATTCCATTGTAGTCAGAATTGGAGGAGGTCCGATTGCGGTCAAAATTGTAATGGTGGTGTACATTTATGAACTCAAATTTACACCACCATTACAATTCTGACCGCAATGGGTTGATTTACCTTGTATTCAAAACTAAGATCGCTACAGTGAAAAAAAAATCATAAGAGAAGTAGCACAATGTGTTTAGAATTTCCTAGTGTTGAAAAACTTACTATTTGGAGAAAAAATTGATATTTCCATTATCAAATCTTATGTATTTTTTCATTATTCAATAAAAACCACAATTTTGATCAATCGGAAAAAAAATCAAGTGTTAAGGATAGAAACTGTATTTTTGGTGAATTTTATGAAGTTATGTCTTCAAAATTTGTTTGAAGAGAATCTGAAATAATTTTATAATTTTGACCRTACGRAAATCTTCTAATTTTTGTGCTTCAAATAAACTTCTTTGATGCAAACTCCAAAAAAGTTATAGAATGTATATTTTATAACACATTTGTGTTTTGTCCAAACCCCTTGGGCTTTTAGGGTTAAGGTGCAAAAATTTTCACAACTTCTGATTAGATAATTAAAAAATTATTGTATAATATCTAGTTTTTTTCACCGGCTGGGCAGTCTAAGCAAATTAAAAAAATCATTTTTTTTAAGAAGAAAAATTGAAATTGGGTTTTTTAGACATATATGTACGTGGAAAACTTTGAATCATTCCATTTTGAATTTTTGATGAATGATGAAAGTTATGAGGAGTTTTAGTTTGAGGGCGGTTATGGATTCCCTACTCTAAAAATAAATTTTGAAATCCTTTTATTTATTTCAATTTTTAATTTCTTTTGAAAAATTAAAAATATAGGATTTAGGTTGTTTATTATAACATTGCAACCACTGGGATTGGTGATTTTCAATTTGATAGCAAACTATCAACAATTTAGTATTTTGAATCATTCGCTATTTTTTTCTACTTACTATATTTTTCCTGTATGAGCTGTACAATTCCAAACGATCTGAAATTTCCAAGCACATAACCAACTTGCCTTGAAAAATGAGTCCAAAGAAGAATCACCAACATGGAAATTTTTTCATGCAATAATGTGACCTTGTGTTTAAAGTGCATGTGTCCATTTTTTTTCGCAAAACCAAGAAAACAATTTTTGTCAATTCAAATGCTAATTGAATTTACACTATGCAATCTACATTGTTTCATGCAAATGTGACCTAGTGCAATCTACATAGTGTAAATTTCGGAAATTTTTTCCACATCTTTTCAAACTAACYTACTACAAGATCCTATGGTTAAATGTGTCCAAAATTGTTTTTTTTCAATAATTTGATACTTGTACTACAAATGGCAGTTTTAGAGCATTTTTGGTGAAAACGTAGTTAAGGAACTTTAACCCTTCAAGGACTAAGAGGACACAATGTGTCCTTTTCAAAGTTTTCAATGGCAATTTCTTGGAAGGGTGAAACAAATCTCAATATTTTATAAACTAAGATCTTGTAGCTAAAGAAGTTTTCATACTTCTTGACAATGAAGAATATGCATAATTACAAAGATGTTAAACTCAAGTGCAAATCTCAATTGAATCATTTTATGGTGCAAACAGGCATACAAAGTGTTCTGGCATATTCAAAGTATGGTGTTATAATAATTGTTGTAGCATTACGTTGTCCTGTTGTAAATTTGTTTATAGTATAAAAACATATTATAATATGTATTGTTGAGTAGCTTCATGGTGACACTGTTTTGTTGAATAACTTCAAGATGACGTTTCGTGGAGGTACATGCCATCTATTTCAAAGGACGGCTTTGCTTTAGAATTTCATTGAAGTCCATTAGTGATATTTGTTTTCTATTTTATAGTCAGAATGTCAAACTGGAGGTTTTTTTTAGAGTCCCAAGACGAAGAAGAAGAATCGCAGCATGGATTTGAATTTCCATTGTTACAACTACCGGATCAACCTCTACTGCCGCTCAGTCTTGCGCCGCCGCATGAGCGTCCACAAGAAGAAGCTGGGCCTTCTCGACCGCCAAAGCAACCTCGTGTGAAGCGATGATGGCATGGGAATCTTCAAAATGACGCTCGGGCACTGGTGATTTTGTTGTAGGTTGAATGTATTGAGCCCGGCAGCCGAGATGTGACATTTGAAGGATGTTTTGAAGGTCTCAATGTCGATCAGTATTACTGCATGATGAAATTATTGAAGGAAGTAGTGGTCACCATCGTTGGTTAGAGGGGCCAGTAAATCCTTTGACGAAGGCGGGTCGTGTTATTTATATCGCTGCGATTATCAAGTGCATTCTCCAGTTCTTGCAGATGGAGTAAAATTAGCCTTGGAATTCTAGTTTTTTTATCTTTAGTAGGCATTGGTTTATTGTTAGTACTTCAATCCATATTTGAAGTATTTTGTTGAAATTATTTCGTTTGGTTATAGTTGTAGAAGGAAAGAATGGAAATAGTTTGGACTTTGAAGTGATTTTCCTTCTAAGTTAAAGATAAAGATATAGATGTGGGGCCAAATATGAAGGCCATTAGGTGTAAGTTGACTTTAGGAGGGAGATAAGAGCTGATATACACTTGTTTAGGTGGGCAAAAGGTGTTGGAAAAGGGGAGGAAAAGATGGACACTATTCATCTTCTCTCCTAATGTTGTTTTGGGGAAACCGAATGTTTGGGGACCCATTGTGGTGTGAGTTTGAAGGATTTGGAAATAAAATTCAGAGGTGTTGTGTATCATGGTGTGTAGTTTACAAATTGATCTTGCTTGCTTGATTTGGAGTTGTAAAGCAAAAATTGTGCTAGTTTGAGTGGAGATGGAGTTGAAGGATTTGGAGTTTTGAAGACTTGTGTGTTTGTGTGTGTGGCTTGTGGCTTTGTAAATTTATTTTATTGTTGCAGGCGGTTTGGTTTACACCAACACTAGTCTCATTTTGTGTTGTGGATGCGATGAAGTGGGGTTAATTGCCCACATGGTCGAAACTTTTATGCTGTTCCCACCGGTGAGGCAAGTTTGCTGGTCACCGTGGGTTTGAAATTTAGGATCCAATCCCTCGGACGGCTCAGCTCATGGTCTGGCCGTCCTGTTTTACACGTCCGAAGCCCGTGGTTTTTTATCACCTTACCTTAAACTTTGGCCCTATAAAACCACCACAGGATAGGTCAACGGAAGATTGAAGTGAAGATCAAGCGAAGATCAAGCGAAGATAGAAGTAAAGATCAAGTGAAGATTCAAGTTTTTTTTACTTACCTTTCATCTACACTCACAACCTACAGCCAGACACCCCGTGTGTTCCCTAAGCGCGCTCCTCTCTACCCGATAACGTATCTATAGTCTAGAACACCAACTTAGAAAATAGATCTCATTGGCACATTATTGGTCTCTCATTGATTTGGCAACAACTAAACCTTAATAGATTCTACCAAAGTATTTTGTAAATCTAAGCAACTAGCCATCAAGGCCTTCACACAACTTGAAGGACAATCTGAGTAAAGTTTGATTTGCCAACAYATGACAAAGTGGCTAGCATGGCTTTTATTATTGGCAATTTCTTACTTGCCATACCTTCTAGATAGTGAATAGTGACTTAGTCAAGGGTGCTAGCATGTAAGTGTAAAGCCATGAGCCTAGGAGCCTTAAACCTAATTGTAAGTATGTAACTACAAACATTTGAAGGCTTTTATAGCATATGTACTTATAACGTAGATGCACTATAACATGAAAAGARTTGATAAAATAGGCATCTATAGTATAGACACCTTTAGTCAAGAAGTTGTCTATAATATAGATTCTATGCTCACATGCTAGTACTCTCTATAACTTCATAAGAATTTGCCAAATTATTTTTTCTAGGTGCAATCTGGCACCCCAAAGCCAAAAAAAATAAAAACAAGCCTTAGTTGGTACATTGCAGAATGCAATCAATATATCAAGGAATGGAGTAACCTATACACCTCTGTGTTAAAGAATGCTTTTAGACTCCTCCATTATGAGCCTCGATCAACAAAAGAAAGACACTGGTACTAAAGAGCGATCCCAGAATACGTATACCGTATTTCATCACAAGGCTATACGGTATACGTATTACACATGTGGCTTTTTTTGCAAATTACACATGCAATAGTAGAAACCGCTTGATAAATCTAAACAAAATGGTAAAATTTTGAATAAATTTTATGAGCTTAGGTAAAAGCCAACTTGCAATAATTTAATAATTGAGATGTATGAAGAGGACTAATTTTTGTCCTCATTGTTGTATTTTATGGCTAAGTGGTGAGAAAATTTGTACGGAATGGTCGATTTGTAGTAGCGATTTCAAAATGATTTTGGACTTCAATATTCTACATACTAGTGCTACTTGTTGCAAATACTACAACGCATACTTGAGAATGAAAAGGGCCCTAACTTTTCCAAATGTGCCTTTTATACCAATATTTTGTTATATATGTCTATAACAAAGTCAGCTACAACAAAGCAAGAAATTTCAAGCCAACCCAATCACCCACAGCAAAGAAGAACAAGGCCTAATCACGCATACACCCCATACATTTGACAACTCTTTACAAGAAGAGGCCAAATCTGCAAACAAAAGCATGAGCTAAAACAAATGACATAAACTAGAAACTTTCACTAACAAGGGGATTGAACCCTTCTTGCTAAAATAGCAAGACTGCCCAAATTGCATTATTAGTGATTTGCACACCACTAAACAAACAAAACACGTTAGAAATTGAAGTTAGAATGAAGAAAAAAGTGATGATGCTCCACAAAGTCGATGCTGCCTCGTTCCGCACTCCACCTTCTCCAAGTGTGCATTGCCAAGCACATCCTAGCCATGAACTTCCATGTCAAGGAAAATAACATTTTTGAGGCCTAAAGGTAGCCTTATCTCATGAAAACTAAGGTCTACAAAAGGGGGAGGATACTAATGAGCCGCCTAGGAATCACACATCACCATGGCAAATAGTCTTCACAGTTGCTTTCCAAGATTGAATAGCCTCCTTGTATGGAAAATTTTCCAATGAAAAGTATTTTTGGCCAAACATACGCACAACAAGCGGTAAGTGCTTGCCAAGACTATTCCTTTGGCAAGACTTTAGAAATTTCAAAGTTGAGAAACAACGTTCATCCTCCACCGACCCTAGCACCAAGCAACATCCAATTTCCGCCAACTTGAAGAATTCATAAATGAATTTTCGCAAGTGCCGGGACAAGGTCCGCCAGAGCTGAATGACTGGATTCATGCGAGACCCTGAAGCAGTGAAGCATAAGCGGCATCACAGCCAGCTTGTATTGTAACTTTGAATAATCCTTGTTGGTTATCTAGATTGGAGCCAAAAAGTAGTTCAAGTGCCATGTAGTTGGTTCCGCCTACATTCAAAACCTTTAGGTGATAATAGAAAGCTTTCAAAACTGCCAAGTGGTGACAGAAAACTCTCATCTGCCCCTGGCTGCTTCCAGTATTGGGGATAAATGATTCCAAACGCATTAAGCAACTCTTGCTATGGGAAGCGCCGATCCAGCTCATTGGAAAGAGACTACGCAACCGACAGCAAAGAAGTCACTAAATAATCACCAAGAGAACCTTAAACTTCAAAGGAACATAGATACAACCAACAATGCAAAGTAAAGCACCAAGTAAGAAACTACAAGGAAATCAACTTTGTAATTCAATAACAATAGTGATTAAGTTTAGAGTATTCAATCCAACACAACTGCTGGAATCCTAGACATCAACAATCTCCCATACAAGCCAAGATAATAAATATAGAGTGAGCCAAAAAAATATGAAGTTAAAAAAAAAAAAAAAATGGAACCAAAAAAAATTACGAGCAAACTATTGCTGGATGTTAACCTGTATTCGTTGAAATTCCTCTTCTGTCACAAAAATGTGATCGCCAGTCAACTTGCAGTGGCATTGGGCAAATATAGACATATAGTGGTGCATCCAAAATTGAACAGCAGGTGGAAAGCACCACTATCACCAGGCATCTCCCTCCATTCCATAGGAATTTCGGCTGAGGACAGTGAATACAGCTCTTGGTAACGTTTGAATTCTAGGGTGGTGAAGGCTAGCTGTTGATTCATCAACAAACATGCGTGCCAAATCAAATTGGCATAATTACCTTCACCGACTGCAGAAAGTCACAAATGAGAACGTCCCGAGCCTGCGACAGTTTCACAAGGCAATGAACCGCATTCAACAACATGATGAAGTAAGACAATGAAAGTAAGACTTCAATGTCGGATAGGTAATCGAAGTTGGTGGCTGTAGCAGAATTGGGTCTGCTACCGCCAGACCCCGACATGTCAAGGCCCATTTTTACTAACAGTGTTTTGTATTCCAACATTATTCTTTGGACTGGGCTCCGCATAGAAATCTAGCGCGTCTCCACATTCTTCACCATTTTGTTACCCTTAGTTTCCATGAGATTGGCCACCTTTTGTAACTCAGTGTGTCATTTGTGGCTGAGGCAGAAGTAAGCATATAGAGATTGACAAAGAGCCTCGAGACGAGACACCATGGGGTAGTTTGAGAGAGTCTTGAGCAACCACTAGGTTAATGCAATGACTAGCGCAGCTTGCTCCAAGGCAAAATGGAGCCCATTTTTCTCTAATCTGGGTGGAGACCCTAGTTTTAGGTCCTTGAAATGTGCTGACACCATCTGCCCCGAAAGATACAAGCTTACAAGCAATTTATTCACGCATAAGACCGCCCTGGCCAAGTAAAGGATGCATGATCACATCTGTTACAAGATGATCCACAGTCCCAYAGTTAGACACACAAGAAAGATGGAGCAGGTGCTGAATTTTCTCCCACGACGGCACCGCATAAACATGAATCTCAACCCACAAAGTGTTGTCCAGTGTTGTAACCTCGTCAGCAGATATAGACACATACCTCGCAAACTGGACCACAACTTTCATAGTAGCCATGACAGAGGAGTGAAGGTGATGACTCATTTCCCAACTAGATGTTTCAGAGCAATGCTTCTTAGGCACATTTTTAACCTTTAGATGCCTTAGCTAGTAAATATTGTTATCGCTCATAATCGCACATGGGACGACCAGAACTGAGAACTTGAAACAAAGTAGAAAATCACACTCCTTTTTTGCTCGCTTCACCCTCCAAACTAGCCACGAGCTGGTCTGCGACAGTGTTGGCTAGCCGTCGCCCCGCCCAAAGCTTGTTGAATTGAACGTGCTTGTAGTCAAGCTTCACGTACGTATCGCCTTTTTTCAGATGTGGAGAAGGCTTGCCGTCGAATTTGCAAGTATACTTTTCCTCGTGCTTCTCGAGGTTGTCGCCTTTCGGAACAATGAGTTTTCGCCTGCCACTCACGCTACTGCAACTCTTGCATACAACTCCGACGAGATTGTTTGCAACATCAAACTCCCTTTTGGCCCAAGTAAACTTACAAGCCCACACCTCCTGCCACCTTCTGGTCACGGTGGTTGGGGCAATTTTTCTTCTTTTGCACGCCTTAGGTTTCTCCAGTTCCTTCTTGTGACTAATCGCAGAGGCCGGATCAGCAACCTCCGCCAAAACAACTGTCTTTTCCAATAAAGATGGAAAGCAAGTTAAGGGCCCAACAACTGAATCGGACAATCGCATCTTTCAAATGTGAGTTACCTCTTCCGGTGCTGGAAGATACTTTTCCAAACCGTGAGTGTTGCGCAAAGACCCAAACGTCCTGACGCGGAAGTTGTCCGGTAGTTTCAACCTTGGCGCCATATTGAATTGAATCTGTGCAGGCCTGCACCCACACAACACCCTCTTCCTCGCAAACACAAACCAAGGAAAAAGAAGGGCAAGACCTCGAGCACCCAACAATACAAAAAATCACCCAACAATGCAGAAAACAAGCGAGAGAGTAGTAATCCAGCACAGACAAAACGTAGAAGAAAAGTGCGAGATAGCAAGCTTGTGGAGAGGTCCTCAGTGCACGATGACCTCACAAAGTATGTTCACGTGATACCTTCCACACTCGCCAAATTGTTTATAGGATACAAAATTGGGTAAGTGCGTACCAACAAGGATGCAAAATTGCAAGATTGCCCAATGTCCACTACACCGCCGAGGCGCCAACCCGCCAATCTGCCATCCATTTAAAATTCTCATAACATTCATTCCAGCGCATGCAGGCAGCCTCCATTTCCCAAATCCCAATTATAGTGAACGTCTTAGACAATTAAGCCCAATTGCCCAACGTCTCAAAAATCTTCACTACAGACAGGAATTGGCAGTTTGGCACTCCCGAATCCCGATCCTACAAAATGGTGTCACTCATTCAAAGCCCAGAAACACAAGCAAACGTGGAATAACCATGCAATTCAAAACACATTCAATGCGCAGGGGGAGTTAATGCGAATCCAAAGAAAACTAATTGTGCAATGTGCATGTTGCAACATAGGGCAGGTAAATACCCTGTTATACTCACAAAAACCACCCTAGAATATAACAAAGTGACTCTAAAGATTGAACCCAAGAGATTCTGTGAAGTAGTTAGTTTCTCTACACGGTTAAGCTCACTTTCAATCCTTTCCGATCCTCAACCGGAAACTCTTAATCACAAAACAAACACAGAAAACCCAGGACCGGATTCTATCCTCTCCCGATCCAATAATTTCCTATGTCCCGAAACCACCAAAATCCCAAAACCCTACAACTTCCGGTCCTAGGTATAACTCTAAACCAATCCGGTTTGACTTTACCTCTGTTTAACCATCAGAGGGACCACCATCTTGTTTTGAGAGTGGCAGGCTGGCTACTCCTTCCGTGAGTTATAGTGGCTGAAGACCCACTATCTAATCTTCTAAGTTCCTACTCTAATCCGGATCCGGTTTGGTCCCTCACAGCAGTCCAGAAACTAATCCAAACCACAAGTCACTCAGAACCCCCCCGTACGATCCACTCATATTACAACGACCTTGGCTTTCTCTCCAATCCGTGCGAAGTCAAGGTGGTTACAAGAGAACCAATCCGTTCCAACATTCAAACAGTCCTCTCCCGTTTACCAATCTCTGGATGATGAGACCCCTCAGGAGATTTGGAACCTCAACCGGATTTCCTATCCAGGAGTTCTAGCGCGACTAAAGAATACCTCCCTATTCCGCCTAGCCTAGCCAACGGTTTTCTCACCCGGAATTGAAGACTGCAGAACGCTAAAGAGTCTAGAATTTCCCTCCCAACACTTACTCACCCACTCACATGCACATAAAACTGAAGATACAATCACCAAGGGGAGAAATCCTCTGCCAACCGGAATGTGCCTCGCTAACTCCTCCTCATACAATTCTGCCAAGTATGGGAAAATATACAAAAGAGAGAGCCAAAAGGAAACACAAGCAAGTTTGCAAAAAAAAGACTCCCAGCCCACCTCGCGGGGCTGACTTAAATACCAACTCAAAAACACAAAAGGGCGGCGAGGCCCGGAAAATCCGCCTAACTATCGGCTTGAGATCCTAACTATCCGGACGAATCCGGTTCCGGTTCTAACTGCCTAACATAAAAATCAACATCCTACTCCTCAACTTCCCTAATAACAGAACCGATGGTGGGATCGTCTGCTTCATCCGCCTCTATCTCTGCAAACGTCTCAGACAACACACGGATGCGCGCACCGCCAGCGTCCGGATCCAGTCCACGAGTAGCTGGCGGCGAATCCAAGTCGATATGATCCGTTACAGCCACTGGACTCTTCACCCTAGGCTGTTTCTTGGATTCCGGAGTTGCAAACGCTCTCTCTAAGTTAATCGATTCCTAGAAATCACTCGGAACGGACAAGTCCGAGAGATGGATTCCGATCGGGCAGCCCATTCTCACTATTTTCTTGCTGCATTTTTTGATCCGTTCCACCAACTCTTGGGAGTCCCGCATCGTCCCTTCGATGCTCTCCGAGTAATCCAGGAGGATCCTCACAATCCGAGAACCGGAAGGTTTCTTCTCCTCCAGCTCTTCGTATAATTTGGCTCGGGCCAAAATTTCCCCTTTTATCCCCACTATTTCAGTGATCCGGTCTGCCAAGGTTCGGATCCATTCAGTGACTCCCTTCCGGTTCGCAGCATCTTCGTGAACCGTGTAGAGTTCCGCCTTCAACTGATCGTTCTCCTCCTTCAGTTGCTGGATTTCCTTCTCCTGTTCTCTCTTCTTAGTTGGATCCGCAATGCACTTCGCGGCCTTCTCCGGTAAGTTGCGATCCGGTTCTACCCCCACCAATGTGCCAATGCTGGAGAGGATACTCCGTTTCTCCTCCCAATCCGTCCGGATTCCAGCCAAAATGCCAATAAGGCCCTCAAACGGGGTCCCTGCCTCTAAATCTCTTGAATCCGTTCGGCGAGGATCCGGTCGAGCAGGTGGCTGCTGTGGTGATAGCGGAGCCTCTTCTTGGATTGGTGATTTCTGGTGCGGGGGAGTTCCTCTTCCGGACGGAGATGTGATCTTCTACCGCTTTTTCTTCCGGTTGAGATCCTCCTCGTCTTCTTTGTTGTCGTGATCGGATCCGGATTCTGAAGGCTTATCTTCATCCGCATCCGATTTCGATTCTCCATACTTCATGAGCGTCTCCTACGTCCAGTAAGTTTTCTCTTCCGTTTCTGACAAGAGCTCCCTCTCCTTATACAGATGGACGAGGTAGGGACTCACTAGTGTGGCCCTACTTTTTCCCACTCTGCTGACCAACTGGGCCACCAGATCAAAAATGATCCGGCCCCAGTCCACCTTCCGTGCTCCGCTCAGAGATCCGAAGATCATCTTTCCGAGCGTAATCGTCACTCGCGTCGGCTTTTCCGGATGCAAGACCGGAATCAGAAATTCCAGCAGACGGCGCTCCCGGTCGTCTACGCAATCCTCAACCGCGTACCCGTCTTTGGGCTTGACTGCTCCCCGGAACTTTTCTCTGATAAATTTATCGTTCCGGCTCGCCATTCCTTGTCCTCCCTCCTTGAACCCGTATACCTTTCTCCACATCTCCTGTGTCCACTGATCCGGCGATTTCCGGATTGTGTTGTCAAACTGGTTGGCCGTCAATCCGAGAAGCTCCTGCACCATCCGCTCCTCCTGGAAACCCTAAGGTTTGTTGATCAAACCTGAACATCCCATTGTCTCCAGGTCTTTTCCGGTTCATCCATAGGGATAACCGGAACGACCTTCCTCAACTTCACCTCCGGATCGGTGGGAGTGGTACTACCCGGCCTCGGTCGGCGTAGGATAGGCATGGACACTAAAATCTATCCTCACAGTGTCTGCTCCTATCCTAGCCGCACGTCCCGTTCCTCACACCTCTCTCCGATCTCAACCGGAACCTACAAAACAACCTTGCATGCACTCACAAGCCTTCTCTCTCTTCCACTTAAGACCGCCTAAAACCGCCCAATGCTCGAAATCAGGAAGCGGCGCAGTTCGCAGACTCCACAGACAGCGAAGGAAAAAGACTGAACACTGGCAATCTCTGGCATTATATAGTCCTCGGACTCAATCCGGTCCGTTCCTCCTATTGGTCCAATCCTAATCCGAGTTGGGCAGGAATCCGGTCCTAGGTACTTTGGACCGGATTCTGCCAGAGCCTTCACTACTTCAATGTTTTTCCTAAATTCTATTTCTTTGCTGGCTATTAGTCGAATCCGGATTCCAACTGGCTGGTTTTTGGTCCTAGATCTAATTACCACAGAGAAACCAAAAATTTAGGTTGCGACAGTGCATCACTGCTAATTGCATGTACATGGAAGCAGACAGGCTGCCAAACCCCGATGGCTGCAACTTTGACGGCCAAGATGGAGCTAGTGCACGATCATCCAACGGTGCAGGTAAAACCCTAGCTAATCCTAAAACTGTGGTGGAAGGGATGAACACTAAACAAAACCTCAACGGATATGAAGTTTTGCATCCTTGTTGTGATGACGTTAGTTTATTTGCTCAAATCTGCATTTTTCCAAAGATTTTCCAAATGTACATTTAGCACAAGATAATTCTAGGTAGAACTGAAAGAAAGCGAATTTTTGCCACTTTAAAGAACGTTGGTAAGTTACTGAAGGAGGAAAGAAAATCTGAAGTGAGTTACTGCTCCAGAGAATTCCACCAGGAATCAACCCCTCCCCTGCACTTGTTGGGACTGATCGACCAGATGCCCAACTGAAGGCCGAGCTAATAAGCACGGGCGGCAGACAACAGTGGACCAGTCGGTACCGCGGTCCAGATTCATCCGCCATCGCCAACTGCATCCCCGCCGGACAAACTGAACGAAATCAGGCAGTCAATGCTCGGCGAGCTTCAGTTCGCCAATTGCATCCAGTCTAGTCCTCCTCCAAGGCTTCCTGGCATTTYGTGTTCGGACAGCAGTACTGCACGCTGGTGGCCCGGGGCTTCCAAAAGCAACGCAACTGCCTGCCTGCCTRCTCTTTTCATTTTGCCACTAAGCTTAGTAATAAGTAAGTAAGTAAGTAGTGAAGGCCCGACCCTTCTTGGCCGCAGCGGAGGGGTTGTGAGATTTTGGCCGATTTCCGCTGCTTTGGAAGTTTAGGGTTAGCCAGTGAGGTGCGCAAATTTTCTGTTGTTGACGTTTTGGAAATTGAAGGAGGAGCGAGGGACGATGGCAGCTGCCATGACCAGCTGCCGGGTTTGGGGGGGCTTGGAGAGTGTGGCGCTGCTACAAATTCGTGGGAGGAGGCTTGTGAGCTGCTATGCAAGGGTGGTTGTGAATGGGAGATTTGGGAATGACTTGTTGGGAATTGGACGAGAGAAGAAGAGCGAGTCTGTGACCGTGATCATAGTCTCTGAGGTATGAACGCGTGAGTCCGATTACTTGTTCGGGTTCATCCGCTCTTCACACGCGCGGAATTTGAATCCACTTCTTTCGTTCACAGTTTGGAAATAGGATCGATTCGGGAGCTATGATTAGTGATTGAAGTTAGGCTCTGATCGATTGTTTTCTGGTATTGCAATATGAAAGAATTCCTATTTGCTGAGCATTTTTGAGTAAAGTGGACTCTTCATGAAACCCTAAGTGGGGCAGAACTGAAATATTAATGAGGAAAATAGAATGAGGCAAGGTGTAGGGCAGAGAGTGAGGCTCGTCTGTGATTAAAATCCTATTCAACTTTTGAGGTGAATGTCGCGAAAAAAGATGAAAGGAATTGGTCGACGTTTTGAGAGTCGATTTTGCATTGAAGTCGCTCACGGGGACTATATGAAATGTTCGGAATGTTYGTCTGGTTGTGGAGGAAGCAGCTTTTCAAGCGACAATCTTCAACAGCTTCTCGAGTCGGCACGCATCCTTCCTACTGGAGGCAACTTGCGTCTCCGAAGAATGTCTTCTCTGAAGAGCTCGGGGGGTGCACTCCCATTTATTTAGCTGGAGACATGTGATCAAATGAAGGGTGGTTTTAATTAAGGTGGAGGTAAATTTTAGACACGGCTTTGAAAAAAAATAGCATCATTATCATGGATAAAAGATCATTATAAATAAGGAAGGGTGGTAGAAAATGATGATTTTTAGATTATTTTAGATCTACAATAAGGGTCTCAAAAAGAATATTAAAAAATCCAACTTTTCAGAACTTTAATGCCAAGCTTAGTACTAATATTTTAGACCATAACTTAACTATCTTAGAATATCCAAAGGAGTGGATCCAAAGTTCAGCAGTGAAGTACACGTAGTACAGTATAGCAATTACTGAGAGTCTAGATATTCATCCTTTAAGTGAGTTATAAAGGCTTTCATTCCGGATGGATGGAAAGCAACTACCTTTCGTCCACTATCTTTGGAGGTCCTGTGCAGAAGCACTTGGCCGTTTGTAGGGGACTGCTGGATTTTTTTTATGTTTTCTCAAGGAAGAGGTCTAGTTTTGCTCAAACAAAGTATTGGTTGTTCCATTGCTATGTTTTGAACCTCTGCAACCTTAGAGTTTATCAAGTTGCAACCGTCACTTTTGTAAACAATGTGACCGTTTTCTGTTGTGTTTTATAACATAAAGACTATTTTGTACATATTGCAGTTTCACAGTGAATGCAAGTTACTACTTGACTCTACCAACATTTGTCTTCAACATGTTTGTCTATTTGTGAATGTTGTGTAATTATCAGTATTGTGTAAACGCCTGCTTGCATGAAACTACTTACAGATTCGCTGCCGGCAGTGGTATGCTTTGCCAATCAGCATGATTTCATGTTGGATGCAGTTGAACTTCCTTTAGTTAGTCCTTGAAACCTTTTTGCTTTATAATGAATCTATAATTGTGTCTGACTTTGATTTCCAAGTACTCTTAGTTCTTGTACTCAAGAATCTGGTGTCTACATATGTTGGGTTTGCGTTGCCATCTTCAGCCTCAGTTTCACATTGGAAAGGATCCTTCGTTGATTGAAGTAAGTAGTTGAGAATATTGTGAACTTCATCAAGGAAGAGTTTTTTGTTCCCATCGAATGCAAATGGTTTTGGTTTCTTTATGCAATATGCCTCATTTCAAAATACCGTATACCTGAAAGTACTTCGGATGTAGTAGTATTTGAGATTTCAAAGTAGTTAATGGCCTACACCTTTTTAAGAAAAATTTATGTGTATGTGAAGTTGTGAGTATAAGTTTGCATGTAATTTATATAATTCACTTCTTTCACAAGTGGTTTCTTATATGTACAGTTCTCGGTAATGGATTTCAATATAGTGCAAATCAAATGCTTTAGAGACTTTTGGGAAAATGTTGTATTTATACTAAATATAGGGTATTATAAAATAGTGCCCTCAAAAATTTTAAATGAAATATAGGGTACAATAAACTAGTGGAATTTAGAAATTTAGGTAAATATAGCCCTATAGATATTCAAAAAAATTACCTCCATAGCCCCCCTAGAATGGAGGCTTGAATGCACGGTACCAACAAACCTCTCATATAGTGCACCCCTCGAGCTGAAGAGTCCTCCAAGGATTTCTGTTCAACATGGGATGGTATGTTGCCATTTCATTTGGTATGTTTATTTGAATTTCAGGAGTTTCACGCATTTCGATTGAGCCCTCCCACTACCGGTTGGAAGAATGTAAAGTCTTATAGGATGGTGCTTACATGGACATTTGGATGCATATCTAAGATTTAGCATCGAAATTGATTAGGTTTCACCTTCGATTCGGCTTCTCAATTCACAGWTTCAAGAGTTCACTGTGCTAGCAATATGTGCTAAAGTGGCATGGCCACTCGTTATAATATTGTGGATCTGCACGTATTGGTTGAAGCTGTAGGTGAAGTTGGCATTTCAGGCGGTGCAATGGTGGGTTTTCTTGCCCTGCCTGCTCTATTGGGGTTTTCTGGGGCAGCCAATGCGTCTACTCTGGAAGTGAATATGGCCTATGGTGAGATTGGTGAAGGGTTGGAGTTCGAAGTGCAGTTGCTCTACTTGGGGGCGTTGTTAGCACTGCTGGGAGTTGAGTTGTTTCTTGGTGGTTCGTCAAGTTCTCGTCCGCCGTGAGTTAGAGTCCGCTGCAAAGGATTTGCAGGTTTGTGCCTCTTGCACTAAAATTAACCATTGAACATCAAGCACCGCCAGCAAGAGGTTGGTCTATAGCAGTCTGTTTCAGAAGAGATGTTAAATATTATTGTCCCAGCCTCCTTGTGGATGACAGAGATCTTCCTGATTATGCACTGAAGGCGGGTTTACATGTGATTGGTCAATAGTTGGAAGGTTGTCCTTAAGTCCTCAACATCTTGTTCTGTTGGCCATGGGACAAGAATTTTGGTAGTTTAGTAATTATTGAAAAAAAGACTTGAATGAATGACTCGACAACAATTTTCGCAAGGCAGTCTTGCGAGGAGTGAAACCCTCCCTAAACCTTCAACTATGTTGATGCRTCTGCTTCTCATCCATCCATTTTTYACRAAACTTCAAAGTGATGAGCGTCTCGATGTGATTTCTTGTTGTTTGTAGGATCGAGTGCGTAGCGGCGAGGCTTCGTCAGAGGAGTACTTCGAGCTCGGAGCAGTGATGCTGCACAAGAAGTACTATGTACTTGCAAAGAAGTATCTAGAACAGGCCATCAAGAAATGGGACGGTGATGAAGCTGATTTAGCACAGGTTAGTCATTATTATTTTTGGTTGACCGAAAGAATTGTTAAAGATTTGTATSAGTTTTTCTAGTTTGTCTGGTTTTTCAACGTTTGTTTGGTGGGACAAATCTTGCTCTGATTGGTCATACCATTYGGGGTTCTTTTAGCGATTCRACTTGAGGCATCRCTTAGGCATTCACTTATGTCCTCGAAGAACAGAATCATGATACTCTTAGGCTACTTTAGATTGCACATGGTAGACAAGAAGATTGAAATAACAAGAAATTCTACACCCTGATTGGTGCAAAAAATCATTTTTGATTCATTTTGCCTCATTTTATTGTAATTTTGTTCTATATGRACTGTACACTTGCCCAAGTAATGAGAGTGATCATGAAGAGGTGGCGCTTACATATCTCTTATGTGTCAAGCTACCTCTTTGACAAGGATTGGGCACTTGTCACCTCAAATTCGTCATAAGGTGTCATAATGCAACGGATTCTTTTAGCTTGTTATCTCACYTGTAGTTGCACATGATGTTGGTCAACTATACAGCTTGTCATYCCAAGCTTTTTGCGTCGACTGTGCATCTAAAGTGGCCSTGAGTGTCGTYRATATGYAAGGCCAGGAATATTGAAAGTTTCTTCAAAGTGTTTATTATGAACGTGGCATGTATTGAACCATGTGATTGGGAGCCCTGTTTATCAAGTCTCATGTCTAGTTTTAGACCATACAAGTTTACAATGCATTGGGCTTCAGCTATTTCAGCGACGACAACGTTGATACGTCCATAAGTCAGTACGAGAAGGCAGTGAAGCTGCARTCCGKCTACRTGACTACATSGAATAACCTRGGGAACGCATAYGAAGTRAAGAAGGATTTCAAGAAAGCCCTGAAATCCTATGAGGAGGCCTTGCAATTCGACCCRAGCAATAAGATTGCCCAAYGTCAACGCGATTCTGTAAAARAGCGGGTGAATCGGTTCCAAGGAATCCCCACCAAAGRYTGATCACTAAGGGTCTTCAGATTATCAGCGAGTTTGCTTCRATTAGTGTTGGTTCTCTCCGGCCAACTACTTCCTCWCACACTGCATAGWARTCACCTTGATTTTAYTTCAGAAGGCTCTTGTCGACAGTCTTGACAGCTTGAGYAGAGTAGAGTATGCAATTTGTATCCCACTTGGAATTGCGCCGAAGGTGGGCTTTCATGGTCTTTTTATACCTTGACAAGTGTACAATTTTTTAAGCATCTTCTAATCTAGTTTGCTTATCCACTTGAGGGTATTTTTTCTATGCTCAAGATCATAGTCATGCCTTGTAGGCATCTCTCTGCAAGGCTTTTCTGATCTAGAACTTGTCCGACAGTACAGTAAAATTCCTTCAGGACAAAATCCATTGCCAATTGGTTAAACATCATGTTTGAGTTCAATGTACCTTAATAGATTGTATTTGAATATCAATCCTACACTTTTATTACTTGAAACTATCAATTGTGTATCACTGTGAAAAATTTCAAATTGTTGTGTGAAAAAATTGTAATTGTTATCATTTTTGTTGCAAAATAAAAATAAATTAATTAAAATAGTAGGAATAATTCAAAATATTTTTTAAATTTTTCTCAAGGGGCACAAGTAGTGATGGAGACTATTGTGAATTTTCAATTGGTTGATTTATTTTTATAGCCGAAAATAGCCAAATACCTTGAAGTCAAATTTGGATATCAAACCATAYTTTTCCTTTTATATAATTGATGTGTAAATTTTTAATTATATTTTGCTAGTGGAAAATTGATTTTTCTATTTCTATTTTCAAAAAAATCAATGGGAAAATCTGATTATTGTATTTTTTTAATCAATAAGGTAAGAATAAAATATACAAATTATGATATACATTAGGACAATTTGAAATTTGACCATAAATGATGGTTAGAATGAAAAACTTAATTTCATAATTTAAATTAAGAATTCATTTTAAAGAAAAAAAATATGAATTAAAAGCACGAAATATTGTATTATTTTGATTCTAAGACATGGAGCTTGCAATTCCAATAATTCTTTAAGTTTTTGGATTTTTTGAAATTTCAAGATAAAGTAGAAAGAGATCTTGTTAAGCTTATTCTTCTTAGTTTAAATCGAATACCAAAAAAGATTCTATTAAAAGTCACAATCAAAGCTGACTGAAGGCGCATCCACTTTTTAAATGCACATCTTTAAGAATTAAATAATATATAGCATGATTGGAAAGAAACACAATTAAAAACATAGCCTTCAAAGACTAGCAAGAGGCTTTGGAAATGATCTTAGGTCTGCTTTAGAACTAGAGTTGGGGCCGATTCGCTGTGAAAGAGGCTTTAAATCCACACTTGTCATTGGACAAAAGGCTAAAGTAAATTTGTTTCCGGTTCCTGTCGTGAAGAAACGAGTTGTTTGTTTACTGAACAATTGAGTTGAGGAGAGTGAGGCTGGAGTGTGAGCGCTACCTCTGAAGGCTATGGCGAAGGCGGAGGGGAGCGGCTCTGTAAATCTGAAGTTCAAGACTGTCTACCCGGTGATTCCGAAGGATGAGAAGGAGAGGAAGCAACTAGACGCGGATCTAGGGCAGCTAGGGTGCAGCGAATTTCTGAGTTGACCTTGGAGCTTGAGGGATGACAACATGATTCGAGAGCTGATGGATAGGCAGTCCAACGAGTGGATCAAGACGGTTCGAGCGCTTCCAACCAAACGGACGATTGGCTTGTCCAACGAGTGGATCAAGACGTACGACTTTTTGCGTGCTGGGGACGGGCTGGCATCCTGAACTGACAAATACGCAGAAGGTAAAGTCGTAAACCCTCCCAACCCAAAGGATGGCTATGTTATAGCAGATTGTAGGGATCCGAGATAGAAGAGGTTGTTAGAGTATTTGGTCCCCATTCTGTATCCAGAAAGGCCAAACCGGATTACTATAACTTGGGCTGTCGCAGCACAGGGCAGGTAAATACCCTATTATACTCACAAAAACCACCCTAGAGTATAACAAAGTGACTCTAAAGATCGAATCCAAGAGATTCTGTGAAGTAGTTAGCTTTTCTACACGGTTAAGCTCACTTTCTCACCTTTCCGGTCCTGAACCGAAAACTCAAAACCACAAAACAAACACAGAAAACCCAGGACCGGATTCTATCCTCTCCCGATCCAACAATTTTCTATGTCCCAAAACCACCAAAACCCCAAGGCCCTACAACTTACGGTCCTGAGTACAACTCTGAACCAATCCGGTTTGACTTTACCTCTGTTTGACCATCAGAGGGACCACCATCTTGTTTTGAGAGTGGCAGGCTGGCTACTCCTTCCGTGAATTAAAGTGGCTAAAGACCCACTGTTTAATCCTCTAACTTCCTACTCTATTCCGGATCCGGTTTGGTCCCTCACAGCAGTCTAGAAACTAATCCGAACCACAGGTCACTCAGAACCCCCCCGTACAATCCACTTATATTACAACAACCCTGGCTTTCTCTCCAATATGTGCGAAGTCAAGGTAGTTACAAGAGAACCAATCCGTTCCAACATTCAAACAGTCCTCTCCCGTTTACCAATCCCTGGATGATGAGACCCCTCAGGAGATTTGGAATCTCAACCGGATTTTCTATCCAGGAGTTCTAGCGCAACTAAAGAATCCCTCCCTAACCACCTAACCTAGCCAACAGTTTTCTCACCCAGAATTGAAGACTGCAGAATGCTAAGGAGTCTAGAATTCCCTCCCAACACTTATTCACCTGCTCACATGCACATAAAAATAAAGATACAATCACCAAGGGGAGAAATCCTCTGCCAACTGGAATGCGCCTCCCTAACTCCTCCTCATACAATTCTGCCAAGTATGGAAAAACATACAAAAGAGAGAGCCAAAAGGAGACACAAGCAAGTTCGCAAGAAAAAGACTCCCAAACCACCTCGCGGGGCTGACTTAAATACCAACTCAAAAACACAAAAGGGCGGCGAGGCCCGGAAAATCCGCCTAACTATCAGCCTGAGATCCTAACTACCCGGACGAATCCGGTTCCGGTCCTAACTGCCTAACATCAAAAATCAACATCCTACTCCTCAGCTTCCCTAATGACAAAACCGATGGTGGGATCGTCTACTTCATCCGCCTCCATCTCTGCAAACGTCTCAGACAACACACAGATGCGCGCACCGCCAGCGTCCGGATCCGGTCCACGAGTTGGTGGCGAATCCAAGTCAATATGTTCCGTTTCAGCTACTGAACTCTTCACCCTTGGATGCTTTTTGGATTCCGGAGTTGCAAATGCTCCCTCCAAGTTAATCGGTTCCTGGAAATCACTCGGAAGGGAAACATCCGAGAGATGGAATCCGGTCGGGCAGCCGATTCTCACCAGCTTCTTGCTACACTCCTCGATCCATTCGACTAACTCTCGGGAATCCCGCATCGTCCCCTCAATGTTCTCTGAGTAATCCAACAGGATTCTTACAATCCGTCCACCTGAAGGTTTCCGCTCCTCCAATTCTTCATACAATTTGGCTCGAGCCAAAATTTCACCCTTGATACCCACCGTTTCAGTAATCCGGTCCGCTAGAGTTCAGATCCCTTCGGTGGCCTCCTTCCGGTTCACGGCATCCTCCTGAACCACGTGGAGTTCCGCCTTCAGCTGCTCGTTCTCCTCTTTCAACTGTTGGATTTCCTTCTCCAGTTCTCTCTTCTCAGCCGGATCCGCGATGCACTCTGCGACCTTCCCCGGCAACTTGCGATCCGGTTCTACCCCCACCAATGTGCCGATATTGGAGAGAATACTCCGCTTATCCTCCCAGTCTGTCCGAATTCCCGCCAAGATTCCAATGAGGCCCTCAAATGGAGTCCCTGCCTCTGAATCTGTCGAATCCGTTTGGCGCGGATCCGTTCGAGCAGGTGGCTGCTGTGGCGACAGTGGAGCCTCCTCTTGGTTTGGTGATTTCCGGTGCGGGGGAGTTCCTCTTCCGGCCGGCGACGTATTCTTATGTCGCTTCTTTGTCCTCTTGAGTTCCTCCTCATCTTCTTTGTTGTCTCGATCGGATCCGGATTCTGAAGGTTTATCTTCATCCGCATCCGATTTCGATTCTCCATATTTGAGGAGCTGCTCCTGCGTCCTGTACATCTTCTCTTCCGTTTCGGAAAGGAGCTCCTTCTCCTTGTACAGGTGGAAGATGTAGGGGCTCACAGGCGTGGCCCTACTTTTCCCCACCCGGCTGACTAACTGGCCCACCAGATCGGAAAGGATCTGGCTCCAGTCCACCTTTCGTGCCCCGCTCAGAGATCCGAAGATCAAGTTTCCGAGCAAGATGGTGACCCGTGTTGGTTTTTCCGGATGCAGGACCGGAATCAGAAATTCTAGCAGACGGCGCTCCCGGTCGTCCACGCAATCCTCCACTGCGTATCCGTCCTTGGGGTTGACTGCTCCCTGGAACTTCCCCCGGATATATTTGTCGTTCCGGCTCGCCATTCCTTGTCCGCCCTTATTGAACCCGTATATCTTCCTCCACATCTCTGTTGTCCACTAATCCGGCATCTTCCGGATTGTGTTGTCAAATTGGTTGGCCGGCTTTCCGAGTAGCTCCTGCACCATCCGTTCCTCCCGGAAACCCCAGGGTTTGTTCATCAAACCCAAACATCCCATCGTCTCCAGGTCCTCTGTGAGCTCACTCTTTTCCGGTTCATTCATAGGGATAACCGGAACGACGTCCTTCCTCAACTTCACCTCCGGATCGGTGGGAGTGGTGCTACCCGGCCTCGGTCGGCGCAGGATAGGCATGGACACTAAAATCTATCCTCACAGTGTCCGCTCCTAACCTAGCCGCCCGTCCCGTTCCTCACACCTCTCTTCGATCTCAACCGGAACCTGCAAAACAACCTTACGCACTCTCACAAATCTCTCTTCCTTCCGCTTAAAACCGCCCCAAAACACCCAACGCTCGAAGTAGGGAAGTGGAGAAGTTCGCGGACTCCACAGACAATGAAGGAAAAAGACCGAACACTGGCAGTCTCTGGCGTAATATAGTCCTTGGACTCAATCCGGTCCGTTCCTCTGATCTGGTCCAAGGTACTTTGGAACGGATTCAGCTAGATGTTTCATTAATTTAGTGTTTTCCCTAATTTCTATTTTTTTGCTGTCTATTAGTCAGATCCGGATTCCTACTGGCTCGTTTCCGGTCCTAGATCTAATTAACACAGAGAAACCAAAAATTTAGGTTGCGACATGGGCCAATACGATTTTTGGAGCACTGAGCAGAGAGAGGAAAGCCTGCTAGGCTGAAGTCATTAGGAATTTAGTGAGCAAAATGGTCCACACATTAGGCAACACCAAGGCCACCTCCATTGGTCCTTTCATTTTTCACTTGTATCAACATCTGGGAACATTGAGGAATGAGGAGAAGGTAGCATATAAATCCGCAACCACGATGGTGAAGCTGAATCTTACTCCCCCCCGGAAACCAGAATGTGAGGATGAGAAGGATATGGAAGAGGATTCTGAGAGAGAGTCTTCAGAGAGGAATAAATCACCCTCAAATAAGAGAAAATATTTGGAGAGGATGTCAGCCTCTGAAAAGAGGAAGGGACCCCAGGAAGAAGAGAGACAGTCCGTTGATCCAGAAACGGAAAGATAGGATTCACTGGGGAGAGTGATTGAGGATTTCGAGAGGATCCGAGAGAAGGTTGACACGGAGAGAGGAGTAGTCAGAAATGTGTGCGGGCTACTAGGAAGGATTGACATGTCAGAACTCGGAGAGAAGGTAGAGGACCTACTCCGATCAAAGGAATCCCAAAAATGGGAAGAGAAAGTTGAGGAACTGACAAAGGAGAACAAGTCGCTTCAACGTCAGTTAGAGAGGAAGACAAAACAGAGTGCGGACGAGAAGAAGCTTTCCTCAAAGGTAGGAAGCACACTGAAATGGATCCACAACTTTATAGAGGCTTCCGGGGATGTGGTGAGCAAGGCCAAGATGTTTGACGAAGAAATCCACAAGGCAGGCAACGAGGCAGCAGTAAGTCAGTGACAGTATTGGCTGAATTCTCAAAGGCGACGGAGAAAGTTTTGTACGAGATCCGGGACGTTCTTCAACATGCAGGTCTGTATCCGGATCTGAAGTAGGAGGGGAAAGTCAGCCCGAGGAAGGACGTACTAACTTCAAAGACAGTGGAGATGTCTATACCAGCATTTGGAAAGCAACGGGGCAAGCCAGAAGAGGAGAAGACTCCAGCAAAAGCGACTCCAAATCTAAAAGCAGTGAAGGAAGAAAAGTCTACACCTGAATCCGGATCCAAGATTCAAGCCCGGAAGTCCAGATCAAAGATGGGCACACCTCAGAGCACGGACATCAGACGATCACCGAAGGAGCACATCACGATAAAAAAGAAATCAACAGCCAAGCGAGCAAAGGAGTCATCTCCCATCAGTCAGCAATCAGAGAAGGAGGAGTCGCCGGGCAATTCCAAGGAAGAGGCCAGTAAGTCAGAGTCCGGATCCGATCCGGATGAGGACCAGGAATTGGATCAGAAGAAGACTCTGATACAATTCATATCCCTCCCACGAGCTTCAAGGGGAAAGTTCAGACGCCGTCTAAGGAGAAAGCGACAGGTGGTGGGAAGGCATCAGCAAGTAGAATCCAGCTACCTAGGAAGGGATCCGCCAAGCATGAGGAACCTTTTTCTAAGCGGCCAAGGAAGTAGGTAGGAAGTTTCATAGATTAGGCATAGGTCAGTTGACCGAAAACCTAAGTTTTTGGTAGGTAGGAAGCTACTAGTTAGCTACTTTTGAGTTGGATGCACTTGGACATCCGGATCCGGATTTTTCGGATCTGAGATCCACTTTTTTCGGGATGGCCACGTGGTGGGAAGTCAACGGGTGGGGGATAAAGAATGACACCTGTCATTCTCCCGGCCTGTGCTTTATTACCTGGGGACCTTTAGGGTTTCTTTAGGTTGGTATTTAGGGGTTGACTTTGGATGGCAGCCGGGGGCATCATTTCCTTTTTGTTTTCATTTTCTTTAAACAAAGTTCAGATTTCCATTCCATCATATGCCAAAGTCTGAAAAGTTGTGGTATTGTGTTGATAGGCTTGGAGTGTTGAGTCATTACTTGGCGATGGTATCTGTGTTTGCAGGGATAGAGAAGGAGGGTGAGTCCCCAAGTTCTGTCAAATCCGGTTCCGAGACCTAAAATGAGTTTGTAAGAGGATTGAGTGTAATGGGAGGAATTTGAGTATGATTTGGTTGCCTTTGGAACTTCCGTGTGGGATAGCCACTCCTAGATTGAATGAAGTCTGGTAGTACCCAGTCTTAGAACAATTGAAGTGTTGAGAGGTCCTGCTGTATCCGGAAGTAGGAATCGGATTTTTATGTTGAACCTTCTAGTTATCTGATTCCAAGCTCTATCTAGGGAATCGTGGTCTTGACAGAATCTGTCGTTGTAGTCTTGAGAGGTTGGTGAGGATTCCTTGCGTGACCTGTTGGATTGGATTCACATCCGGATCAACTGTGAGGGAATAATTGCTGCCTAGTGGCTGTCTTGTGTTTTGTTTTGTTACGTGAAACTTCAGTCACTCTAAAACATTGAAGGGTAGGATTTACGTGTCCTTCAAGAATTCCAAGAATGGACCCCTCTGAGATAGAGGTTAAACTTCATATTGGATTACGAAAAATTGCTAGATATGGATCCGAATCTGGAAGAGGTACAGGATTATGACACTCCTTCCGGTTCCGCATACGACTAGTTGGATAGTGTAAGTTTTTTCTCAAATAGGGAGAGGTACAGGATTATGACACTCCTGCTTACTTGGGTATGGTGCTTGGGTTGTGGGATTTGAGAGGAAATTGGTTAAGTAATAGTTGGCAAGTGTAAACCATTTCCGGTCTCAGATCCGGTTTTAGTGTGTTTGGTTGGCTTCCGCATCCTGATCCGGTCCACCTCATGAAACTACAAGATAAATCTCTAGGGAACGATACACGAGTCATCATAAAAGTGCTTTTAGTCATTTTTAAACGCTTACTAGGATAATTGTGCTTTTTCGTGCTACGACAAACCTGATGTAGCAAAAAGACTACCATGTCAGATAATACTAATTAATTGGTTTTTTGATTAATTACTAAATATTTTGAAAAAAAAAATTTTGAAAAAAATAAATATTTAAATCAATTTCCAATTTCTTCATRTTTTCTGACATTTTTGGATTATTATTATTCTTTTTGTTTTAAAATTCAAAATCTCAAACCAAYAATCGTTGGTTCCCTACGCAGAAAATAGTTTCAGGGAACAACCAAGAAACAATCTTCTACAAMGCTGAAAAAACATCTAATGAAGGGGGGACTTTTCTAGGTTTTATTGAATTAGCCACCAACTTCTTGGCCTTCAGGCRTTTACGTATGGGAGAATTGGCTCCCATTATTATCTTATTTTAATGAATAGTTGATGACGACATAACGCCTAAAAGGGGTTGAAATTTTGTGGAATTATTTTTAAGGAGAGTTGGTCTGGTATCTAGGTGTAAAGTGGTCCTTAAGACCTAGGTTGATGATGGCTAGGAGTGTACCTAGGAGTGGATGATGGCTAGTACAGCCACTTTTGAGTGCATTGTGACAAAAGTGTCACAATGCACTCAAAAATCTAATTTATTTATATGTAATAAACCCCTCAACCCCCCCCCCCCAAGATACTTAATAAATGTTTTTTGAAACCCCTCCCCCTCTTTATGATTTTCAAGAAGCAGGAACTGCTCCAAACAATATGGGATATGTTTCCCAGTATCCGTATTTGTACATATTTGTATTTGTATTTGTATTCGTATTTGTATCTGTATCTGTATGGTATTTGTATTTGTATTTGTATCGTATCTGTGTCCGAGATTGTGTCCAAGATCAACGGTTGTGGCGAGGAGTTTGTAATTTTTTTTAAATAAAAAATCAACGGCTTTGGTTATTTACGAGGGAGGGAGGGGGGAAACTAATACCAAAATGATTGGCAGCCTCTTTTCACTGGATAGTCTTCCAAGTCAAGTCATTAGATGTTTTTTGGACCGTCTAGAAGACTGCAAGTTCCCGGGATCTGGGAACACATTGGGAACTCTGGAAGACTGCCACGTCAGATAATACTAATTAATTAATTATTTTAATTAAATATTAATTATTTAAAAAATAATTTTTTGAAAGAAAAAAATAATTTTTTAAATCAGTTTTCAGTTTCTTTACACTTTCTAAGAATTCTGGAAAAAAAAAAGACGATTTTTCTTGTTCATTTTTTTTGCTTTCTTTTCAATAATTTTTTTCTTGCTAACCTTGTCCTATAGTAGGTACCAAAYTGATGTCCTAGAAAACATCTAGATGTCTTTTGTGACGTCTCAAAAAAATTTGAATTTTAAGACGGCATTAAAATGCGCTAACTAGGTATGCCATGTCATCTTTAATGGTCTCCATGGTCATCTACTTCTATGTTAGATGCCACATCAAGTGCCACATGATAGACACGTTGGATTAAAAAAATTCCACGTGGTTGTCTTTGCCCACGTAACACAGTTGTAGCAGCCACATGGCACAATTTCCTTGCATTGCAAAACCAATGTTTCTATGGAGATTTGATGCTTAGCATCATGATAATCAATGTCATGGAAGATGTTTTTACCCTATCAATCTTGACACAATATTTTTGACATCAATTGACGCCATTTTCAACGTTCGCATTAGGGCTCTTTTTTTACCAGTGTCCCTCTGCTGCCCTCACTACATAGGCCATAATTTGGAGGGATGAAGTTAGAGAGGTCAGATTTCTGACAGTCTGGCAAAATTTCGCCAAAAATAATAGCCCTCGTTTGCATGCAAATTTTAGACACCAAGAAAAAACATGAGTTTCTTATGTGTATATATCAAACTTTGATGATTTACGTCTCACAACATCTATCTCTATGTCCACTTAAGCATCAGCCAATTAATTGACCTAATGCGGCAATTCAAGATGTGCAAGATGAAGGCTTAGATGAACTTTTGTTGGGATATGGTAATRCCACACTGAACTTATTCACAAACTTGTGGAATTTCAAAGCAAAAWGTTCTAGGGATTTGGAGGGCTTGATTGAAGGAAAAGATACTCCTCAATACTTGGCATTCATACATGTCAAGCAAGTGATTGCTGATCAAATTGACACGCATTTGGAGGATCATCCSGGACTACCACACATGACGATTTTGTGTGATAGTAGAGCTAAGCTTCTCATTGYCAAGCTCATTTGTGGTGTATGGCATGCTGTTGCCATTGGAATGTTTGGTAGTATTCTAGGAGGGAAGGTAACAATCAAGCAATTCATGCGCATCATCTTATAAATCTAGGATCATCTATATTTGGATTGCCCCGCTTCAAATACTTTAGTAGAAAACGCAGGAATTTTGATAGAATTCTGCTGATTTGGTCGCGTTGTCCCAGTCACTATTCTGTTGATTTAAACAGAAATCTGTAAAAATTAACAAATTTCTGTAGAAATCAACAAAACAATGACCGGGACAACGCGACCAAATCAACATAATTCTGTCAAAATTCCTGCGTTTTCTACTAGTGATATAGATCAAAAACAACAAATGAGGTTTACATCATTGTGTCAGATATCATTGTGGCTAGTCATTTTTATCCAATGGTGGGAGAATGTTCCTAGGTCACCATTGATTAGTTTTGTATATAATCCAAGATTGATGCAGATGATTATTTTGGAGCCCAATGTGCACTCTGAGGGCGCTTCTTTGCATATTCCTGTGGATAACATAACATTCACTAGCAGCACTACTAACTGCCTTCCCCCCACGAAATGGTGAGGAATAATCCACACCATATCAGTAGCTATGAGGCCACATGTCAAATTTGTCAGAATGTCAGCAAGAAAGGAACCGGGTTGAAACTAATGCACACTAATGGAAGGCCACTAGTAATTTAGTTTGTTTTGCAAGTAGTTCTCTGGCACCAAAAAGTAGTTGACAAGTGGCTCCATAAACATTTTCTAAAGCATGGTATGTGTTTAATGGTGTCAGGTTACAATGCATTCAAATTTTGCCCTCCAGATTTGGATGGATGATGTTGAAAAAAGGAAAAAGGCAGGTTGGCTGAAGACTACTGAATGTTATGAATTTTTTTGATTTAATACCCCCTGGTATATTTCTAGGTGGATTTTAAGATCTCAATTGATTTCATGAAGATTATAACGCAGTATGGCTTTAGTTTGATTGTTGCTATGCACGTGCTCATGTAGATGTTTGCTAGCTCTCTGTCCCAACTTCTATTTGACCATTCTCTAGATTTTGGACCCCTATACTATAGTCCTAGGTTTTTGTGAGGTAGACAAAATCTAGACTACAAGGTTCCTATGTTTTGAATTTTTGGCAAAATTTATTATTTCAATTGCTCAAGAGCAAAAGTTATGCCACAATAAACCCAAATTTTGAAACATTGGGTAGCAAAATAAATCCATAGAAACTTAAAATAAAAATATTTTTTTCACATAGATTATATTTTTTCTTTGTAGAAAGCTTTGATTTATTCTATGTAGATTGGTAATTTGAAGATTATGGAGCACTTTGTTTTGCAAGCAATTAGAGCATCTTCTTGAAAAAACACATAGAGAATTTGAGCTTGATTTTCACATTTTTTCAAAACAAAAATTTCCTCGCAATTAATTTTGATAAATAGAACAATCACACCATTGGAATCAATGTGTTTTAATTCCATCTGAGAGCAATTAACAATCTATTTTTTTTTCCTCTATTTTTTTCCTACTTCCAATTTATAAGTTGAAAGAAATATGAAAATTAATTTGTTTTTATTTATTTTACAAGACTTCTAACTCAATTCTTCACAATAAAAATTTTAATATTCGAAAGATGGAGTGCAATTTTTTTCAAGTTAAGAGATTCTAAGTTTGCCATGGTGCCAAAAAATCATATTTTCTTTATTTTGAATTCAATTAACTTGCAATCTATGTAATGAAAGGTTTTGAAATTTCGTCCATACAATCATTCTCAAACTAGTCTACTGCTAGTTTTGCAATCAAATATACAAAAGAAAATAATTTTCAATTTTCTTTTCTTTTCGTAATAGAAATGGCAATATTGAGGAGTTATTGAAGATAACAGCTGAAGGCTTTGAGAATTCAGGGTTTCAAAACTTTTTTCAGTTCTAGTACCTACATAATTTATTCTATGATGACCTCTTAGGGATACAGTCTTCTTAACCCTAGAGCCTCTTGATTCATCCAAGTAGTTAGGAGGATAAAACTACAGTTTTAATTTGTTCATCGTCCCCAAAAAATAAAATAGATTTTAAAGTATTTCAAAAAATTAAAAATAATTGTTTAATTGAACACAAAAAAATCAATCAATCTTTCTTGCAAGAACCCAAAAACGCTTGCAAAGTTGTTTTTAAAAATCCAGAGACAATGGCAAGTGAATGTTTTGTTGTTTAACATGATGCTATTATGACTGTGTTTGCAAAGGAATTACTTTTCTTTTGAAAAAATGCATGAAGCTACCCAATTTGTCATATTTTTATATTATCTTTTCATACAATAAGGTAAATCAAACTACACAATTACGGTCCAAATGGAAGTAAGCCCATTGTATGCAAAATTGTAATGGTGGTGTACATTCAAGTTCTAAAATGTAAACCACCATAACAATTTTCCCCACAATCGGGGGTGCTCCCATTTTGTCCGTAATGGAGTAGTTCACCTTCATCCATCTTAGAATGAAATGATACTTTGTGTGTTGGAATTGCAAAGACGAAAGAATTAGGGCATTGAAATAAGAGTTGCATTTTCTTAATCAAAATTTTATTCTTTTTCAATTGCACTTTTAGAACACACCAAGGTAAATATTTTATTTTTGGTTGTTTACAAAGCCACATCATTCATTTGGTCTCTAAGATTTTCTATATTGGAAATTGTACGCATCATATAAGGATTAACTTTGTTTAAGTAGGTCGTTACTTCCTACTTGAATACCCAACTTCAAGTCAATTTGAACTACCCACTTTACCATGATTAGGCTCTTTGTGACGATTTTACAATAATAATATTTTGCAAATGATTCTAATTTTTCAGTCTCTCTAATAGGACAAATCAATATAGCTCAATCCCTTGGGGACGCATGATTTTTAGACAAGGTTCTAAATCAAATTATACAAAGATGGGAAGAAAAACAGAACTTGCAAAATTGGAAATCATTTATAGCGATTCAAAGAAAGTAGTGGTGCCCTCTCTTTTGAGGAGATAGTAGTCACAGAGTACTTTTTTTCACTTCAAAAGCTATTTTTCTACCTTCCTCCTTCCATCATACTCCGCCATTCATCTTGGGGCTACATATCATTAGAGTTCTACAAATACTTAGATTGGTCTAGCCACAAACCTATAGAAAATGATTGAAACACACACTGTCGAAACTTGTTGTAGATTGCCAGATATTCTATTAGAGGTACCTAAACCATGGGAATCTTTTGCAAAATTTTCCAAAATTGATACCGCTTAGGCATTTTCATAAACCCATCCCAATGAAAAATGAAGAAATTTATAAAAAATAAATACTGACTAAGTCTCTTGGGGGGTAAGTAAGCTTAACTTAACTTAGTCTGGGTGCAAATGAATCGTGATTGCCTCGTAAGTGGTGACTTGGCACCCCTGAATCTGTATTGGCAGTCCAACAAGAGCTGCAAACTTATCTGCAACACGAGTACAAAGATTTTCCTGTACAGACTCTAACTTTCTCTCTAACTTACACACACACAAGGAGAACCAGACTATTAATGGGATACATTCCCCCTCTGAAATGTATTTCATGGGTACATGAAGGTGGAATTGAGAAGGTGGCGGTATTGGGTGGGTTCATCTTAAATTATCGTAACCAGCTCTCATTGTGTGCGTCCGCCTGGTCGAACGTATTTCATCCACGAGCAGGATGACAATTTGATTGTAATCATACAATATCATCCATAAAGGCTACAATTACAAGACTTTTCATCCACGGACAAATCATGTAACTTTTGAAGGTTACCTAGTCCGTAATTTGGGCATTTGAATTTTTTGACACCGTATTGGTGCGTATTGGTGCGTATTGGTGAGCAATCTCAAGTGTAATCAAAAATTGCAAGTCAACCTCTTTCAAACCAAGGGCTAGTCCAACTTTTCAAAATTGTGAAGATGAATTATGAAATGCTATTTAGAATAATAATTTGACCCTTGAATGCCTAAGGCCATTTTTTAGCTTGTTGGAATATGTTCTAAATTAAACAAAAAGTGAACCTTTCTGTAAGGAGTATCAATTTTTTCAATTGTAACCATGCAAATTCACACTAGACATCTTAGAGATTAGATGGGAAACAAAAACACAACAATAGCCCTATTAGATTGGCAGGACACCAAATCCGTGTCCATGAAATAGGCCCTGCAAGATTATGTTTGGGTTCTCCGAGGTTAAAAAAAAATTAAAAAAAAAAAATATTGAGCTGTCACTAGGGAATGTTTTGAACCTCTCCTAGCTAATTTAGGGCCTTTGATTGCAAATCTAAATTTTGAAATTGCAAAAACAAAGTTGTGCAAAACATAAAAAATTCTTGTGTTTCCCCTACAATAAATCTAGCCTATGAAGCCCATTTCATAGGTACAATATAGTGTCCTCTAATAGATTGAAGATGATAATGTTTGATCATGAGGGTGTTAACAATATAAAAGTGATTTTGAAGTCTTCTGATCCTCTTTTTACAAGTCAAAACTTAAAATTGGTCACCAAAAAACATGAGGTTAAAAGCATTAAATGCCGTAACCATAATCAATTCACTGCTTTTCAAAATCTACTCTACAATTTAAAAAAAAATTCTAATTTGATTTTTTTTCCTTCAAGTTCTAGTGAATTTGAGGTTCATTTCCAAGATCCGTCAATACTACAAAATGAAGATTTGCAGTGGACAACCTTGCACAAAATCTTAAGTAGGAAAATTATAATCATTTATTTTCAAAATTGTATTTTGATGCTAAGAATAAAGTTTGAGAAGAATTTGTCAAAAATATGAACGACTAAAACTAGTCACTTCATAAGATTTTATTCAACTTCACAGTATTGTTGACATTAGAATTTGGTGCCTTGGATTTTTAGGGGTTAATGATGATTCTCAAACAATAGTTGTAAGAGATGATTCACAGATCATATATTCATATCCATACAAGTAGATCAACTTGTATTGTACAAGTAGTGCACAATAATCTTATAGCYGGATGATTTAAGCCATTCACATTCRTTTGTTTAATGTGCAATATAACTCATATATATTTTGCTAAGCATAATTATTATTCCATCCTTATGCAATCTCAATCAAGTGTACCAATTTTTTTTTTAAAACATAATTACATTTTTAGTTCATTTCTAAAGTTAATATTTATGGTTTTGTATAATRTTTTATTGAGAATTATTGGTGATGAGTTTTTTTTTAATTGATTGCATAATAATGTAGGGAGCATTTATACGTACCTTTTTCTTTCAATAAGCATCTCCAAAAAGTTTCACAATTTTTTTATAGAGATTTTCATGTTGGGGTGACAATGCCCAAAATTTTGTAAAATAGATATTTTTTTTATTATAATTAGATTTTTCTATCTGCCCCTCACATGGCAAATAATTTTGTACATTTAAGCATGATGCTACAATTTACTTTGCCAAAATCTAGTTAATTGATATAGAGATATATTTCTTGMAARATTTGGGGGCATGGATGTTCCCTAYATATTTATGCAATCAAATTAAAAAAACTCATCACCAATTGTTCTCAATAAATTATTATTTAAAWACTTCAAATTAGCTTTAGAAATTCACCAAAAATAGAATTTAAAAAAAAAATTGAAAGGTGGTCTACTTGATTGGTATTGCGTTAGAATTGAGTATTCATATATAAGATGAAATATTCCAATTCATTTTTTATACTATGCAAAATTCTTTGAATGGCACAAATTGTTTGGTAATAAGATTATCGTAACCAACCTATACAAACCAATTTTTTCTTCATAAATTTTGAGGCCAAAAATTGAAAATTTATRATAAAATTGATTATAGATTTGTAGATTGAGTACTTTTGGTTTTCACAAGAATTTGTTTGCTTTAAGTTCAAAATACTAATTTCTAATTATAGTGWTTTTTCAAGATTTTTTTGTTTTTKKTTTTACTTAGATTGTTTTTAAGGGTCATTTCTTGAGTTGAATAAATTATTTTTTGAAACCAAACATACTAGTAACCTTTGCATTTTAAAATATTTGTAGAGCAAATTAGTAAAGTCGTCATAATCTATATTTTGCAAATGCTAAAAAACTAACACGAGGATCTAAAGCCTAAGCCTAAGCCTCAGGGCCCATGGCATTGGTTGGATCCCCTGAGCCCACTGGAGCCTGCAGACCGTGATCATTACCTTCCCTTCTGCTGCCTCCAGTTAATTCTGGACTTCTGGTCCACGTCTGATCGATCCATAGCTAGATCCTCTCTCTGGACTCTGATCAAACGATCGATCTGTGCCTTCCTTCAGTGGAAACGAAAGACGGGACTGTGCCCAGCGTTCGTAGCTAGGGACGTAGACTCGGAATTCAATCTCCAGCCCCGGCCTGTCGGAGAGCTACAGACTGTAGCTACCTAGTTTATATATATGTATATATATAAATTAGCTCGAGGAAAATGGATAATTATTTGGTTGAATCATTCTGTGCTTCTAGCAACTGAAGTAATTAATTTAATTAACTATTTCCATGACAGGACATGACAGGACATGACATGACATGTCAAATGAAATAGATCCAGATCTGCTCTGAGGGAAACCTGGAAGCAGATCACTGATTTCGTGTGGAAGTGCATGAGCTAAGATAGATGTCGTACAACCGATCGAGTGATCACTGCGCATGCAGGCAGCTAGCGAAGGAGCTACAGTAGCTAGCTAACCTCCCGGCTCGGCCTGGCCTTGCAACGCACGGAGCTCGTACGTACGTCCAGGAGGAAGCTAGCTACAGTAGCTTGCTTGCTTAAGCTTGAGTGAACAATTAATTAATTAATTAATTAATAGCAATTCCATTCATCACGAGTCTCCACATGTCGATCGAGTTCGAATCATGATCGAGAAGATTCCAGGTTCCCTCTTCTCGTGATCGATGGATGAGCACTCGGATCTCTTGTTGGAGCAAGCTCCCTGACTAGCTAGCTGTGCGCGCTGACTAGCTAGCTGTGCGGGCCGGGTATGAGTTCCAGTGCGAACGCGAGCTTGCTAGTATATGAGACGGTCAAGTTCTCCGAAGAAGGGTTTCCATCATCGAAAGATTAATTAATTGCAGTACGTTGAAGGTCCGGCCACAGTTGCTAGCTGCAACCCCTGTTAATTTGATCCAATGCAGCTCGAATTCGAGGTCATGGTGTGCTCGCATGAGGAGCGCAGCGCTAGACAGCTTGGAAGCTGAATGATTTCGGAGAATGATCATGTAAGTGCGCCCGACCATTGTAGGTTTTGATTTATTTGGGGGTGGGTGGGGTGGGGGGCATTACAATTGCTGCAAGTGCGAGCTGGGTTTGTGATCATTGTTCGGCCCGAGTGAAGAAGAAGCGGCAGCTAGCACATCTTTGATTGATATGTGGCTGCGGAATGCTACAGCCTGTCTCACGAAAGCTTCGACAATCTCTCTTGCAAATTGAAGCGTGACGTAGATACGGTGGAAGCTAAATATTGAAGAAGCACGCTCGCGCTTAATTTGATCGAACTCAGCCATTGTGGCAATGGATGGAGACGAATCTGAGCTAGTTAGYGATCAATTCAATGCTTGTCGGGGTTTCATTTCTGAGAACCATTTAGAATAGGTTATATAAGCACAGGGACCGAATTAACGTTAGCAAGTCCTTGACTATCCATGCCATGGCCAAGAAAGATGGGCTCAACGGATGGCTGCAACGAGTGCGCAAAACTGGGGAGTACAGCGATGTGGTGGTGAGAGTGGACGGGGAAGAGTTTCATCTGCACATGCTGCCCTTGCAAAACGCCAGCGGCTACTTCCGGAATCTGCCCAGCAGCTCAAACGGAGAAACCCAAGTTCACGAGCCCTCGGGGTGCAAGCTTGTCACGATCCATGGCCTTCCAGGTAATGCATTGGATCATCATTGAAACCAATTGCTTGTTTAGTTTACTTACCAGTTCATGAAGTTCCATAACATAGAAGTGGATCTTGCTCTGTTCTTCCATAGCCCATCATCTATATATAGTTCAAATAATCTCAACTGCAATTATTGGAAGAGATTGCAAGAAATTCATGGCTGCCGCTAGCTAGATAAACAGCTTGCTTATTTAAACCTCTGGATACCAACAACAGACAAGCAATAGTTGATAAAAATCAAGAAAGAATTGAAGGAGCATGCATGTGTGTCTTCCATTTTTCGACTGAGCGAGCTAGTGTTGCAATCCATTGCTTAGGTGGAGTGGAGGGCTTCACCATAGCCGCCGACATGTGCTACCTCCTGAAGCCCAGCTTCACAGTGCACAACGTGGCCCTGGTGCACGCTACCGGGGAGTTTCTTCATATGGACGAGATCACGGAAAGCACGAAAAGATTCATGCAAGCGCACATCTTCTCGCACTGGCGCCACTGCACGGGYTTCCTCCAACACTACCAGAGCACAGGCGCCCCCGTGGACGAGTACATCGAGTTTCGGAGCCACAAGGTGATCGCCACAGCGTGCGTGAAAGCCTTCACGGAAACCAAGCACGTCTCTGCGCCCTCGGCGTACATCTCCGGGCCCCTCACGCCGGCCGGCCCGCTCAAGGCGCTGGCGTCGACGTCCGCTTGCCAGAGCTTGACGGAGCTTCTGGTGGCGGTGTGTTCCTTGCCGGATCGTCAAGCGGCGGAGATCATCAACACGCTGGTGGAGTCGGACGTGAACTTGAGCCTCAAGTGCCGGCAGGGAAGGGGTGTGCGCAGCTGGCTGGAGAGCGTGATAGAGGATGAGTGTGGGACGGATSGCGCTAGGTGTTGTCTGATATTGTGCTTGTCGAGGATGTTGCTGAAGAATGCGCCGGCCCAGCGGCCGTGGATGGAGCTCTCTTCGCAGTACTGGTGCTGCTTGCTGGAGCAGGCCGATCTCTTGTTGCCTCTCCTGGACGATCCTCCTCTCACGGTACTAGTCTACTGCCGCCCTCCCTTTCAAATGCCAATTTCGGGGACCGATTCGTTTCGGAGATAAATACTAATTCTGTAATTTGTTTGAATGCAAGACGGACTGTTCCTCTGAAGGTGCCAATCTGGAGGATCAGAGCCATTCCTACATCAAGGTAATGTTTMCATATATAAATCCTTACTGAGGTTCAGGCCGCACATAGGGCTTTTAGAAAGGAACCATATCTCTTAGAAATTAACCCTGATTTTGTGCTCAACCTCGACCCACGGGTATGTGTYTCGGATTTCTTGAGGTAACCTCTACATGTTTCCTTGTGATACATGTAATTGGGTTACTTACTATTTTGTTACTTCCACATCTCGAAAATTTTGTGGACAGGCTTTGAAATCACAATAGACTGTAATTGTACATACTTTGCCAGAGGTTTACAAGACCAAATCTCACGCAGTGAAGATTCACTGTAAATCATGTAATGCTACGTATGAGAGAATTTTTTTACTCAACAAATCTATGACAAACGTTGTGATTGACATATAGGTAGCTCCTTAAGACGAGCAGTTCGATCTTTTGGTTGGTTCCATCCATTGAAAGGCCACTAATAACGAACACTTGGGGTTCACCTGTTCAATGCCCTTGTGCGCAATCAATGCCTGTAAGTACTGTACAGTGCAATGGTGGAGCGATTCGCAAGAGTTGCTTGATTCCGTACCTTGCCTCCCTGCGTAATTAACTTCGGAATGTCAAAGGAAAGAGGGGATTAATTTCAGWATTGGATTCCAAAACTGTAAGAGGGATTTCCTATTTCGAGAAAAGAAGAATTGGACAGTGCACAAATTGGTACAAAGCTGCAGATCGCAGATCGATAGAGCAGAAACTTATCGCAATTCATTCATTTACTTAATATTGATATCTAATGGGAATTGTTTATTCATATTGATTGACGTGCGAGTTGTGTGCATCTGTCTTGCAATGCAGGAAAGGTTGATGGGAGTGAAGTCCATTCTGGAAGAGAAGATTGGAGAAAGTCTGGACGAAATGGACGAGTACCTCCGCGACTACAAATTCTCCCCAGAAACCCTCCTGTCGCTGGTGGACTCCTACATGAGCCTGGGCGACGCCGCGCACACGTCTCAGTCGCTGGAAGAGATCGCCGGCGACGTGGACCGCTTTCTCTACTTCTACGCTGGCGAGGGCTCCATTTCCCCCGAACAGTTCCTCACCCTCTTCCGCGCCTTCCCGTCATCCTCCCGCTCCTCGCACGACACCGTCTACGGCGCCATCGAAAAGCTTCTGTCCACCTCCCCCGACTGCTCCCACTCGGAGCAGCAGCAGCTGTGGAGCCTCATCGACCACTGCAAGCTCAGCCCTGCTATGAACGAGCGCGCGCTCAATAACCCCATGTTCCTCAGCCAGCCGGAGATTCTCGAAAGCGTGCTCCAGCACCACAGCCAGGAGCTCGCCAATGTGGACGACGGAGACGACGGGCGACACTTGCGGCACATCATGCAGAAGGTACCAACCGACCAAATCAGTGCTCGCATGCGCAATTAATGCAGTCCTGACCCACAAATSAATCGATTGCAGAGAATGCCCCTGCAAGAGATTCAGGTCATGAAACGATATCAATCAATATGCTCACTCGACCAAATYTTCTGGTTTCCAAATGACCGATGGGGTAGTTCTTGCTGTGACACCATCACACTAGAAATGATTAAATTTTGAAATTGCACAATGTCCTAGCTTCTGTGTCCAAATTCCATTCCTAGGAGATCCTCATACAATCGTCGCTGAACACTCACTGCGGAAATCTTCAAAAATTCCACAGGTGAACATTTTGGATTGTTATTCTGTGATGCGTGATTCTTTTGGTGCCTGTCGTGTTGACGTGGGAACCCGGCCTAATTCCCATAATTGATCTCTGGATGGCCATGGACTCAGGTGATCAACGCCAGCTTGAAGCTGCTAGAGGAAAACTCGCGACGCTCCCGGGAGATTCTGGAGCTGCAGAAGCAGTACGGGGAGCTGCTGGGGTGCCGGTCGCAGATGCTAGACCATGAAGGGATTGTGGATCTGCTGCGACGCCATAGCGTGGACAGCGGACATGGAAATCAGGGCGCTACGTCTCTGATGCTCACTAGTGATGAGACGGAAGAATCCGAAGTCTCCGACAGTGCGACGTCTTCTATCGGCGGCGCCGGCAATTCACGGCTGGCGATGCTGCCGTGGCGATGCAGCGTCCGGGAAGAAGCATGAGCGCTGCGTCCGTTAGACCTTGTAGTTTGTTTATTCCGCTACCTTACCTCTTCAATCTACTGTAAATATAAAAGTTTTATGAATTTGACTCGAGCGGTTTCTTGGGTGCCTTTCTTCAACGCAACACACACCTATGTTATATGCTTCATAAATTGCTCTGCTCATTGGACATCATATGCTCTACAAAACGTTTGTTAACTCCTTGAAGATGAGTTCCATGGCCTCCCTGCTCGGAATACATGGGTATCTCAACTTTGGCCTACGGTCACTAGTATGCAGTTTACWTGCAAACCGGCAATTGTGTTTGAACGAGGGTGAGCGGTGAGCAGTGAGGTAGAGACACCCATAGTCACCACCAGGGCTTTTATGTTYGGCGAAATTTCACCAGACTRTCTGTCAGAAATCTGACCACTCTGGCTTCATCCCTCCAAATTYTGGCCTATGTAGTGAGGGCAGCARGRKGACACTGGTCCAAAAAWARGTCCTGGTCACCACTRAGATACTAACTCATTGCCACCTGAAAATTCAAGGTAACTTGGGGACACATTAAACAGGAAGACGTTTACCCTTAYTATCCCTTGAAGGACGGACCGSTGGCCGTGGAAATCATGCATTTTTAAAATTGTGTRACATCATCTACTTTGAAAAGCCAAATATACTCAWTGGAAGTCAAAGTACTAGAAAACATTGTCCCTTTCCACTCCTGCTACCAAGGATGAAAAGTTGCAATTTTGTCCTACATGGTTTGATTCTCTTGTCATCTATAGGACACAAACCTTCGTCGCAACATTCAAGGGTTAAAGAGGACGAAATTGACTAGTGGAACATTAGTTTTCATTATTTGTGACTATTTGCRTCGYGAGCTTCTAGGCATGGTCARAGATTTGAGTAAAAATGTTCCCTCGTGCCTCYTGCTACTTATGCTTCTTGAATTAGACGTGGTTGTTGTATCCATCWTACAATTTTGTCTTATCATTGCACTTGAGAATCCTTGTCTACAGCCTTCTTGAAATTCAAAAAGTTGACTTTGTGGCCCTTGTCCACGGGAGAAGGGATTAGTGATGGTCTTCACCACTCCTCTAGGTTGATAAAAATGAACTTCGTCGTCTTGTGTAATAGGCAATTTGAAGGACTTGAATGAACTATTTATTGACTCAAGATCAAAGGAGGGAGGAGACCTCACCTCCATAGAAGCTACATGTGAGAAAAGTTTGAGTACGACTTTCAATTGAAAAGCTAGTTGATGCTACATTGCTACAAAGATAGAGCCTTTTGCTTGTTTGATAAATCAAGATTTTTTTTTGGACTCATATCGTAAGTGATTGGCTAGTTAACAAGAAGAACCAAACTAAGCAACATTTCATCCCAAGGTGAAATTAACCTCACTAATGGTAATAATTGTTAATGTTTYGCCTTCAAATCAAGTCCTAGTAGTCAAGTCCAAATATAATTGGACACCAATAGAAATTGAAAGAATATGAGTACATATTTTTGAAAGAATCAATTGGGAAGGAAAGAGTGGAATTAATATTACATTAAACAAAAGGTGTCTTTCTAAACCTCTAATCACTGCCACTTATTGCAATTAGGGAAATTTGGTTGGAATTTGGAAGAAGAAATAACATATATTTCTAATTTTTTAGCAAATAAAAGAGAAGGCATTTTAGCATTTTGAGGTGGAAGTAGCAAGAGAGTTTTGCTCCCCCAAATAAAAAGATAGTCACTTCCAAAACGCATATGAGCGAAACAAAAAATTATAGTGGGATCACCAATAAATCAACAATAATCTATGTTTATAAGAATATAACATTGAACATAGAATATAGTGGATTTTCAAAATGGCACGTATACAAGTCTAATTAATTTTTGCAATAACTTTTTCTAAGTATACTTGTCTTTGCCATTTATGCACATATTGTAGGTGTAGTCATTATTGGGTTGGGTTGGTAATGGATACTCATCCTTGATGCACTACAAAGGATGATTAATTCTATATTTGACCATGTTAGACCTTGGCCGTCTTAATGTTAAAACCTCATACATCTACTAATTTGGGATGAAAATTTTGCAATTTATGTTAGGACTTGTCTTTAGATGATCTTTTGCTAGTATAATGGTTTCCATTAATTTGAGTAGCTTCACTATTGCCTATTTGATCCTACTTGAGAGTCCAACTTCAAGAGAAAGTGAAAAGTTTCCGTTACCTTTTACTTTATACTTGACAACGAGGTAATGATATTCCTTCATGTGTTTGATTCCACTTATATAAAAGTGAACAACAATTTCTTTGATCACCAACATTGGTAAAGGYATTATTTATTGACTTTGACAATCAAGTTAGAGGGTTGTTAATGCTCCATCAACTCTACTAGTGCAACAATACTTCATTACATCACTGAATAGAGGTAGGTCTCTCACTAAGAATGTAGGTGAGTTGTTTATCTCAGCTATACAACTCAATGATATTAACTTCAGACAAATTGAAAGTCTCTTCATGTACAAAGMAAAAAAATCGTGATCATTTATTTTGTCAATGGTAGAAAAAAGAGTAGTATTTGGAAGAATCAACAAAAATTCTTCCTATAATTATAAAATAACATGTTTCATTATTTGTTGGAAAATAACAATTTATAAATATTCAAAATGGACTTTATTTGTTTGCTTTACCAATGCTTGAATATCAAAGCAATTTCAAGTGTGATGATTTTGAGGATGTCTAGCCTTCAATTTTTTTTAAAGTTTTAAAATGGAATTGCAATCCAACTTGGAACTGTGATAAATCATTGGAATGATCTTAATAATTATTACCTTTCTGATATTACCCAATTTGGAACTATATTGCAATTTTTGGTATTAAACTACTAGGAATAATATATTATACAATATTTTTGGCTTATTGTCAATCGTGATTTATATTCAATTATTGAATTTGTCCAAGTTCCTAGTTCAAGAGATTCCTTGAAACATATATTATAGAATAGATTKCTTTTTGACCAGAATCTTACTAGTAGGATTTAGTGACATTTTTTTACACATCGGTGATGCTTATAGGTGAAAGTCAGCCATTGATTTGTCTTTTAGAGGTTTGACCATTTTGGATTGTATACAAAAGTGTGGCATTATGGATTTCATTGAGTGTATGCTTAAAATTGAAAGGTTTTAATGGAGGATATTTGTGATTTGTGGTGATGTTTCCTTTTCTCATTGAATAAAATCACAAATTGTTGCAAAATCTTTAGACAAATTTGCTCAATTGGAGTGTACGTACGTATTCTTGGATAGATACATGAGTTTTCTATTTGCATTTTTGTGTGATTTATCCACACATATAGAAGTTAAGAGCTTCATGACTCAAAGTCCACGTTGCCTTGCTCAAAGAAGAAAGAAACTATCAAATATGATTGGTTCCACTCCAATAGCATTCGCACGCTTTTCAAGTGAGGTACCTAGTTTGACTTCTCAAATCAAAAGTGACTCCAACATTATAGGTGTTTTTCATAGAAATGGCAAAAAACACCTATAGAAGAGTCCAGAGGGAAGTTTGTACCATAAGGCTTTATTCATTAAAATTAGACAATCTACACATTTTGAGATTTTAACCTTATAACACTTATAGTGATTTAGTGTTAGTTGACAATAAGATGAGACTGCAACTTTTAGGCAATCAAAGTTTTTTTTTTATATATTTTTATATATTCAAGTCTCAAATTATCAATTAGTCTCAAAATTGAACATTTGTAACGGTTTATCTTCCAATTGACAATATAATTGAGCCTACACTTTGTCCAAATATAACGAATAAGGCCTTACTATCTAGCCCTTCAAGCAACGGAATTTTCCCACAATCCTATAAATTACTATATTTATATGCTAAAGATTGTTAACAAACATGAAAAAACACCACCATTAGTACCAATTTCATAGTTCCCTTTGAAATTAAACTATTTCATTCCTTTACACAATTTAATTTGGGTTACAATTCCGTAAAAATGCATAGACATACAATCTATTGCACCATACTCATTCATATGCAAATTGCACATATAACCTAAAGATTCTATTTCATACACCTTAACCCCTAAAGTCCCATTGTCCCTACGGGGGACAAAATTGATTTTGGGTACGCTTGTTTAGTCTCAATTTATATCACATATTTCTTATATTTTTACTACTCGTGCAATTTTTCAAGAGCTTCGAGTACACCTAATTTTTATGTAAACCGGACCTTTGATGCCAAAGTTATGTCATGTTTTAGTGAAAATGGGGGAGAGGGGGCAGGGTTTATTCCATTGACTTTCCAAACTAACTGTTGCAAGTCAAGCTGCTGGAGGTTCAAGGGCAGTGGGTTTTGAAGAGAGGGGAGCAGTGAATTTTTTAGTGATTTACCTGGTCGTGCGATTGGCTGCCGCAGGGTTGGTGGATGCGCCTTGCTAGCAACTTGATAGGAGATTTTAACTCGTCTTTCTGGCTACAGGACTTTCATCTCCGGGGTGAATTTGGCGACAGTTTTTTTGGACTGTCACGTGCTTTTGGCGAGGCTCCGAGTTTGCTTGGTGCTCCTGTGGCGAATTGAACCCCAAAAAAATTGCTTAGGGGATTCGAACCCCGGCCATGAAGGCCTTGCCCAAGTGCAATAAGCAATCCCCCCCACCCCCAACCAAGTTAGTATTAGAAATTGATGAAACTYAGAACGCCAAACTTGCCGCCGTAATGGAAACAGAACTTACATTTCGATTCCCCTACGAGATCGCTCCTCCCGCCATTTTATGATTGCCTTGTTTATAGGAAATGTTTGCAATGTGAAGAATTCCTGTGAAAACAACTTCACACACGTGTCAACATGTCCAACAAGTCGATTTCGAAGCTTGGACTTCATGAAGCTCAAAGTCGAAAATGTGCWTTCGTCAGCAACGCTGCCCAAGACTGCGCAAATGGCAATTTCGGCCACTTTGAAGAACTTTGACAGACAGTTTACCATTAGGGCGTTTTGCCCAATGCAAACCCACATTTCAGTAAGAGGATTCGCATCCTTCGGTTCGGCCAAGGCTGCTTTACATCGTGACTTSATAGTCAGCTTGAATAGTGACATCTGCAGAGCAAGGACCTTGCCATCCAAAATGGGATCCACTTGCTGCTCATTGGGCTCCTCAACTGTGCCATAGTTAACCTTGCGCACAATACCGAAGTGCGCACGCAATGTCTTCACGTGCAAGGAAAACAAATCATCACAATTGGGTTGCATCCAGTATTGAAGAAATACTACACCCAAAGCGTTCATCAACTCCACCTGCGGAAAACGGACGTCCAATTCGAGGGACAGCATCTCGGCAGCATCTCGACACTGAGCCTTCACAGAGGAAATAACTGCGGCCGAATCCGACTTAGTCACTGGCAGCTTCTTCCCACTTATTGCACAGATAGAGTGTGCTGGATATGTATGTCCACCAATTCGGAAGGCCAAAGTCTCCACGCCAGTGTTCAAGTCAGTGACCCACTCTTGGCTGATGCAATATGACTGATCATGGAGAAGATCGTAAAACATTTCGAAATGTTGCTTCTGCCATGCGGAATCCTTGTCAGAATACATTGCATACAACTCCCCCTGGCAGATCTTTACTGCGGCCACATAATCACTAATAAACACATGGTCAGATTGGGCAAACTTCATCAAGCTATTCACCGAATCAAGTAATGGCATGATGCAGGGAAGACCAAAGAGAGTCCCAACATCACAGAGTAGATCGTAGTTCTGTCAGGCCGTGTTTCTCGCAGCTGCCTGCTTGGCAGTGAGCTTCGGCTCCTTTACTGCTGCGTCCTCACACATCTTCACCACCAAGCTCTTGTATTCTCCCATGACCCGCTTCAACGGTTCCAGCAAGGAAATCCATCGTGTCTTTACGTTTCGAAGCATGCGGCGGCCTTCTGTTTCCACTACGTCGGCAAGTTTTTTAAACTCCAAGTGCCGCTTTGGGCTATGGCTGAAGTAAGCATACATTGCTTGACACAGAGATTCAAGCTTTGCTACTATGGGCAAATTCGAAAGTGGCTCCACAGCAAGGTTTGTCCGGTGTGCCATGCAATGAACACCGAAAAGAAATGGTGCCACGTACTCTTTCATTTGTTTAGTGACCCCGTTTTTGCATCCCTGGAAAGCCATTGCCCCATCCGCCCCAAAGCACACAAGCCTGTTTGCTACTGCAACAGCAAACAATCGAGTGTGATGCCCAACCATACCCTCAATAGCCTCTCTCAATGCTAAAGAGGCATTGCCATCATCAAGTTTACTCAAAGATAATAGAATGGGCACCCTCTTGAAGTTGATGCAAACATATGCATGAATTGACAACCAAGATTGGGAGTCAACAGTAGTAACTTCATCTGCACTCAAGGAAAAAAAACGAGACTTGGATATCACCTGTTTTGTGTGATCTGCGAGCACAATGGCCAAGTGGTCTGCCATTTCCCAAGCGACAGTAATACTCCAGTGCTTCTTGGGGAAGTCTGGAACGCCCAACAGCTCAAACAACTCCCGTATGTGCTCGTACTCGATTAGAGGTTGTCCCTGCATGAGTAACCACAAGATTGCCCGAAATTGCATTGTCTTCCTCTTGCGTTCCCGGATTGTCCCCTGCGCGACTTGCTCCAAAACAGTGTCCCCAACCTTCCCCAATTGCACAAAGAAAATTCTCTCATTCCTCACGTGAACATTGTTGCTAAGGAMGTAGTACTCACCAGCCTTTACCTTACCAAAAGACGTAGTGGCCTTCCTTCGACCACAGTGCTTCCATAGTGAATCCAACTTTGGAACCAACAATTTGTCCCTCCCCTCAACCGTGGAGCACACCTTACAGCGTACTTGGCGAATTTTCCCATCTGCTCCCAATACACTCTCAGCCCACGGAAGACGTGCAACCCACGAATCTTGCCATTGCCTGTTGTGCTCGTAACTCTGACAACGGGCACGAGCTAATTTATGGGCCGGGGAAGCCTCCGTTGGATCGAGGATTACGACGTCTGGACCTGCAGATTTCTCCACGACTGGAGGTGTGTCAATGTCCTCTAAAATGGCCGATGCAGAGGTGCTCAAATGCACCGATGGTTGTGAGCAATCTCCCAAGTTGTCAAACCCATCAACTTGCGAGGAAAGCGGGGAACCATCAGCCTCACTCCCGACAGAATGCACCCTCCCTTCGTACAAGAATTTTGCATGATGGATTGACGGGGAGCCATCGCCCCCTAACTGTAAAGCAACGGAAGAATGCAAGCAAATGAAGCAGATCCAAAACGAGAAGCGCACATGCAGAAGAATGTGAAGATGACTTATGTGCTCATGAGCTCTCCAATTTATCTCCGAAGTCCGAATCCACGTCCACAACGCAACACACAGCAAATACAACAGGATTAAACCGTAAACCTTGAACACATTGCCAATTCGTGAATAAGACAACGTCGTCCAACAAGAATCCTTCATGTCCTCAATTGAATTGGAAAAAGTAAACTTCGTCAGCTAAACCTTTGCAATGCAAACTCCAATTCAGTGATCAACGCAAGACAATCCGTAAACCCTAAGCCAATTCCCGAAAACAAACAAACTCAAAATTAATGACCACTAATTGCAATTGTGGGCTAAGATCGTAGCCTGTAAACGAGATTAGCAAACGAGTAACTTACCTTAACTACAGATTCAATGAACCGCACTTAAAACCACAAGGAAAAAAAATCCTAGAGCCTGAGGAGCAGGAGTTGGCAGCTACCTCCCCGCGCAAAGACAAAGTCTGGCGAATCAAACTGTAAACATGGGGCCCAGAGCAAATGGAGCTGGCGAAGAAGACAGAAATGGAAAGCGCGCAGGGCGAAGAAGATGAAAAGGACTGCGCCTTTTTTGGCGACTTGAGAGGAGCTGAGGCTGCTGAAGTGGCCCCCCTCGACACCTGGCCCATCATGCGCTGGCGAATGATGAGGTTAAATTTCAAATTTTTTTCCTTGTTAAATTCGCCAGGGTAAATACCAGGTAGTATTTGGCGATTATTCGCCAATAATAAAATCACTGGAGGGGAGCACCGGAGCAGGAGGAACAGGGTCACATGGAAGGGAACTTCGGTGGGAGGTTTGGAGGGGCCCATGCCTAACTTGGGGCACATCACCGGGAACGTAGAAGGSAACTTAGGGAACAAAGATTGAGGCTGAGAACGACAAGGGAACATCTTGGGTATATAGAGAAGCCCATTATTCAAGAGCTGCCCAATGTTTCTTAGCTTAAGGGAGAGGCACCCAATAGCGACCCTGTACCCAATGCCGTCTGATTCTACAAAGCATAATCATTTTAGACTATAAATGTAGGTAGGTAGTATATGGCTTATTTCTTTGACCTAAAATAATAAGCAGTCTACAGTCCGGCTACATTTACCTTCTAGAATGAATGCAGGATCTAGAAAGGGACGGCATTGGGGACACGGACGCCATTGAGTGCCTCTACCTTACATTGAGTTACAATATCACATAAGGCTATGTATGTGAGGCTAAATCCTTTTTTGGCCCTGCAAAAAACAAGGCACCTGCACTTCACAAGGTTAGATTATTATGAAAAAATGTCCAAAATGGTTGTGCTTCTTTGGATTCATTCTTTAAGGCAAGTTGGATACATATATGGAAATTTTCAGATCATTTGGAGTTGTACAACATATAGAAAAAAAATAGTAAGTAGAAAAAAATAGAGAATGATTCAAAATACTAAATGTTAATAAATTAGTTATAAAATAAAAAAAACTCCAATCTAAATGGTTGAATTGTTGTAATAAACAATCTACATCCAATAGCATTATTTTTTTTCAAAAATATTGAAATTTCAAGAAAATAAAGAACTTCAAATTTTTTTGTTGGTATAGGGATTCCATAATAGCCTGCAAACTAAAAAGCCTCATAACTTTCATCTCAACCATTGAAATGCAATGATTCAAAGCCTTTTGAGTACATATAATTTTGAAGAATAAACTTCAAATTTTTATTTCTTAAAAAAGTGATTTTTTCAGATCTGCCAGGACTACCTAAGTTGAGAAACAAACAACATATTATGTAGTAACTTTTGACTCATATTTCTGAATGTCATGAAATTTGTGCATATGAAAGATATTCCTCGTCCCCACATTCTATTAAAATTTCAACCTGAAATATGCAAATCTCCAGTCACACGTACTTGCCCAAAATTTCTATGTTGCCAAAAAATGCATGTTGGTCCTTTAGGGGTTAAAGTTTCTAAGCCTTGTTGGGCAAGGTTGGAAAAAAACTTTTTGGCCTAACTTCAAACGTTATAATCTTTTAATCCGTGCGGTTAAAGTTTCTGAAATTTTTTCTACACATTCCCATAGAGTCTAGTACAAATGTGTATGGTTAAATCTTGAAAAAAACTTTGTTTTTATCATTTTTTTCTTGCTTCCCTAAAAAGTGGCAGTTTTTGACAATTTCTGCCCAAAATATGCCTCGGTCTTTTAGGGGTTAATAGGTCACGGGTGATAGGGGGGCACAAAATAGGGGGCAATTTTTACATTTACCTTCTTACAAGGCAATAAGAAGCTGAGTTTGCCCTAGCCGCCTGGGTTTGGGGCTTTGGAGTTTGGACCGCAAGGAGGAGGCTRTGCATCAACACAAGCTATGGGAGGCAACTCATTACTAATCAACCCCCATTTGGGCATCCTAGGGTGGTCTATTTCAATCAATTATGATGCAGTAAAATTGAAAAGAATAAAAAAATGTCATTCCCTATGACGTTGTTAAGAACTTCATTCTGAGGGTTTTGGTAGGTAGTTCTAAGAACTTAATTAATTAGGTTAGTGAATGGCTTACTTGTTCTGTTCAGATTTCTGTCCTTGTTCCAGGCGTCTTACATGACTCATTTTGGTGTACTACAGTAGTCTGAAAGTGACCTGCCTTCGACTCGGCCGGCCCTACAATCAATAGTTATTGCTACCCTTGAAAATGGCATTATTGTTGTAAGCATTCCAAGAATGCTTGGGTGACCATGAGCAAGGTTTCGTATGTATGATCTGCAGAATGTTGCTTTTAAGGCTTAGATTGCTGAGCATGTGAGGAACTAACTTTGTGAGGCGTCAGGTTTTCTTTTGCCTAGCACTATACATTGATTTCTTCGGCCAACGAAGTTCCGAATCAGAACTTGTGACAGGCTTTCAAACCTGCTTATTGGAAGTGATGCCCGGGTCTTGATAACTGTCTTGGTCCAAGTGACAGCAGCCCTATTGATTTTGGATGGATTCATTGATTCTATAGCACTGACTTATCGAGCTCGCTCGCTGGAGAGGATGGACAAAATTTGGAACGGTTTTGGATTGGGTCATCTAGAGAGCCTGAAAAGCAAAGCCTCGTATTTGCTGAAAGACAGCCTCAAAATTGCGCGTCTTGCTTTGGTGGACGTCAGCAATGCAGAATTGTAAGCCTCCTTTTCTAGACACACTTATCACCCTGCAGTATTTAGGTTATTTTTGTGATTAGAATGGCCGGAACCCACATTCTAAAGTATTCGGCTGCATTCTAAAGCATGAATCTTGGCTATTCGAGAACCCAGATGTTCACTTCATGTTTAAAGTCTTGGGAAAGCACTTACTGAGTGCGACAAATTTTTTGCTTTAGAAGAACTTGAGGTATAGAAAGCCAGCTTGGCTAGTAGGGAGAACTAGAATAGAATCAAGCTTCGGGGGATGTAGGTCAAATGGGTTGTAGAATGTTAAATAAGGTTGAGTTCACTTTCTGCTTTACAAGATTCCCAATCTTGGCGATCTTTATAGTTACTTTATTCCAGGATTGACATTGTGTTGATGGTACAGATTCGCTCTCAACACCCAAAAATTCTCGAGACAGATTCACAAGTCGCTAATTCTTCTGGATATCTTATATGCCATGGTCCTGAGGATTTGGTCATGGAGTTTCGCCAAGAGAAGAGTCGCATTGAGGAGTTTACACGCTTTGTGTATGTGGACGTACTTGAATGAGTAAGCTCCAGCATTACTCAAGTATCTCAATTTGGGTTGACACGCAAATAGTGGGTGGCATAATAGGATGCTGGATTGGTTATTCAATCTCTAACTTCGATGAAGGAGACAGCACCACCACCTCATCAAGATCTAATGATTGTCAGAAACTTAATTGAGTAACTAACTCAAAAGACATTTGAGATCTTCCCTTCCGTTGTGCCAAGGAAGTTTCATAATGCATTTTCTAATAGTTGTGTCAAAGCTTCTTCTCAATTAATTAGCTCCTGTCATTGTGCCCTAAGTATGTACTTCACCGAGTTTTCTCTTCACCGGTTCACCGTCCTGTCAGGACAGACACCCTCCWATATGTCTCAAATGTTTGTGTTCGAACAACCGTCTCCCATTTTCTCTGCTGCAGGAGTGACAGAGGTTCAGCTGTTCGAAGTAGAGCTAAGCACGTACATACTGCATGTCCTARTGGACGAGTCTTTCTACARGAAGGAGCGCAGTCGAGCTCAGACATGAATCTCCAGTGGCATCTCTAGTTTTGGTAATGAATCTGTGCATGATCATCACCACCATCACCAATCAACTCATTCCAAGTTTCTTGACGGTTTCGTCCCTCGCAGTCAATCTGCTTCCAGTTTATCAGAGAACCGCCTCGGAGCAGGTGGCTCAGTATCACTGTTGCGGGGGGATGAAGAGGATCAATTCAACAGTAAACCAGATGCCAGAGAATCGTGCACTGGAAGCTCACACGCGCCCGAAGGCGAGTTCGGTTCGCCAAGCACAAGTGACACATCCAGCTGGAAAATCTTCTCAGTGAGTGGACTCACCTTCACTATGGCTCCAGCTCCAATTGCAATCTTCCTTTATTTGAGTACTGTAGTGTGCAACTATCCCGCTGGCTCAGTKAAGGGGTCATTCTCTGGTTTGCTGAGGTTTTATGTCGTTATTGTTATGGGGCCTTTGGTTCACCAAAAAGTGAGATCTTAATGCTCAAAATTGCATGCCAAGTTTACATGTATGTCCAGTAATCATMGCAAGACTCTGGCACTTGATTGGTTACAATGTCAAAAACGGCCTGTCTTGCATACTGAACCTGTAGACGTGTTACTTAAATTTAGTTGCGTCACGAAAATCGATAGGGTTATATGACGTAGCCCTCATGGTGGAGGGCGATTGGAAAGAGTGAAGGTGGTTTAGAGCCCTAACCCCACCCTCTAATCACGTTTTGAGAGAGTCGTAGATTGCAATCTTGATCTGGTTTGGAGGAGTGGTTATGTCTAATAGTGAACTCGCTGCTAAGCAGCTCGTTTGGTTATMTATCTATCTAGTACATAACCTAGCTATTTCTTGGGATCCTGTCATTAACCAAAAAAGTGAAATCTCAACGCTCACAATTTCAGCTGTTCATGTCCAACAACCATTTCAAGCCTCCACGAGATTTGGTCCAACTGTCTAATCCTTGTACCCTCGAATGTACTGTACTGTACTGTACATGGCATTTTTCAATTGCTGCAGGGTTCGTCTGGTGTGGAGAGTGCAAGTGCAAGTGGTCGTTCAGCAAATTCCACCTGCGGTAATGTGAGCACGGAGGAAGAATCGCCAACACGTATATTTTCGTCATTCTCGAAGACCTCTCGGATTCTGGACATGGATAGCGTTGCCTCAGGGCTTGAGAATAATAGCAGGACTCCTTCACTGCAGAGGTTGCCACCTCCTCCGCCAGCAGCTGGGTACAAAGGTGTCAAGCCCCAGGCTTCAACAGTGCCAAGTAAACTGCCACCAAAGAGCGTGAGAAATGATCATGGAAATGCTCCAGATCTTATCGGCATTTGATTTGAACCGAAAACTTTTGCAGACTGACAGAGATGTTTGGGTAACTAGAGTTTAGTTGCGGACAGCTTCTTGCTGTCCGAAGCCGCCGAATACAACATGGGGTGCTGAAAGAGTGAGCTTCTGGATCCAAGAATAGAGGCGATTCTGTCTCGAGACTAGAAAGGTCTGCGCAGGGTCAAGTATTTTGGAGACAGGATTTCGGGACCGTGTGGAACCAAGATTGAAAAGAACTAGTGAAGTCTCGAAGCACAAATTGCCGGCTAGCTCTGACCCCCCTGGTTTGACTAGYCCATTGACGTCATACATTTCATTGCATCCAAGATGTGAACAGTTTGTTTATATTTTTACACGGGTAATCCACCTAATTCCATTTCAGGTCACCATTTTGTGCAAACACTCAATGTTACATTCTGTGACACTCTCACTACTATGGTCACTTTCATGGGCTTTGCAAGGAAGTGATTTGATACATTTGATGATTGCAGAGAAGAGTACTCAAGAGAGGATTGAGCCGAAGTTTAGAGCAATATTTTAAAATGTTTATTGTTCTTAGTTGAAAGGSTTGAAATGGGGCGCTTCCTGTGACCAACAAACCTTCCAACGTCAACGGTGCAATTACAATCGTCAAGGCTCAGCCTTTGAATATACATTCAAAACTGTACATGTTCAATTTTTATGAAGTACCAACATTGTTTCTGTACCATCACAGAGCTCCAGAAATCCAAGAATCTCTTACTCGAAAGTCCAAGTTATCTCAAAATCTTCTCCGATGAGAAGCCCCAGACCAGAAAGCTCCAGCGTCTGATCATTGTGCACGACTTTCACGGGCAGATTCTGTTTCACGTGCACTGAACTTGGAGCAGAGCCGACACCCAAGACCACAATGYGGTCCACAATCCAGCCTTCCTTCAATGCATACTCCCCATGCACAACATGTGATTTGAAAGTACTCTCGTTGCCCGCCACCACGACCTCGAAGCTCACGTAACTAGACTGGTGCGCTTGCAGGATCATGTCAATCTCCTCACCATTGTCGAGAAACACATGACCTGATGCAGAGCTCAGCAAAGAATCACTTTGTAGAGCAACCAACAAAGTGAAGGGAGTCYTGCGCACCGCAGCTGATGTCAATGCGCCGTCCTGCATGGGGATGATAGCCCCCGCGTGGACGTGCACGTTGATCGCATCCCACGGTGCTTGCAAAGTGAAGTTTCCACCAGTGCTGACGATCTGGGAATGATCAAACATGTTGTACCAGGTGCCTTGGGGGAAGTAAGCCTCCACTGAAGTTGTATTTGCGGTGATSACAGGCGAGACGAGAATGTGGTTTCCAAGGAGGAACTGGTATGAAACCTCCAGTGTGTTGGGGTCGGTTGGAAACGCGAAGAACAGAGGTCTGACCATGGGGTAACCCTTGATGTGTGCCTCGTAGTTCAACGTGTAGTAATATGGCAGCAGTTGGTACCTCAACCCGAGAGCTTTCCTCGCCGAGACCGTGGTTTTGGGGAACAAGTAGAGCTCCTTGCCCGCGTTGTCTCTAACCGAGTGAGCCCGTGAGAAYGGGTGAAACGCACCAGTTTGGATCCATCGGCTGCACATCTCGTCGGGAGCCATGTCGTAGAACCCGCAGATGTCGGCTCCCACCATGGGGATCCCAGCTATGCCGGAGTTCATCACCGAGACGATGGAATACGCAATGTCGGGGTATGTGGCCTTGTTGTCACCTGTCCAGTGGGCTGTGTGGGCACCTGAACCAACAAAAGTAGAGCGAGACAGCAGGAACGGCCTCTTCTTCCGCACAGTGGTGAGCGCTACCTTGGTGGCGATGGACTCCGCCAAGCCATACAAGCTGTGCGCGTCGTATTCCAGGGTGCCATCGTAGTGCCGGGCAGTCATGGCAGCCGTGAGGTGGCCTATAGTCTCGTACTTGCCGAAGTGATTGAGTTTGAAAGGTGGATCATCAAAGTTGGTGTGCGTGTTGGTGCATTGCAGGTAGCATGCCGTCACTCCGCCGAGGATGGTGCCGTTCCAAGTGCAGGACGTTCCGGTGCAGAAGTTGGAAACCTCATTCATGTCGATCCACATCCCATCGAAGGGCAATTGGTCGTGAAAGAGCTGCACCTCGTTCGTCCACCATGCGGTCGCGTTCGGGTTCAAGAAATCCGGGTACACCACCGGCCCCGGCCACACTTGCCCCACRTAGGGCTCCCCCTTGGCATTCTTCAAAAAGATTTCTTGCTCCAATCCGCGCGTGTAGGTTTTGTAGTCGCTGTAAGCAGAGCCAATGCCTGGTGCGCAGAGCATATTTACCAAGTTTCTTCAAAATCCATCTTGAAACGAGGCATATATGATATCAAGAACGTACTACCAACAGAGAAAGCGAAGAAGTGTCAAAGAGRAAGAGGGTGGATCTTACCTGGATCAACAAGAATGACATAGTGCTGGTCATTGGCGTGCAAATCRTCAACAAACGCTCGCCATTCATGTAATGGAAACCTTTCTTCGTCGTGCGTGAAATCCAGGTACCTGTCCGAGTAGTCAATGTCATTCCACATCGTGTCCAATGGGATCTCCGCCTTCTTGAAATTCTCCACCACCGACTTCACAATGGTTACGTTTCGGTATCCCCATCGGCACTGATGGAATCCTAAATCCATCAGCACAATCATGTGAGTTAGGGGCTGCAAGGAGGGAAACCCTAAAACCCTAAACCCTAAACCCTGTAAACTGTGTCCCTCACTTCCATTCAGTTGCCAAGCAAGCAGTTCACCATGTACTTGTCACATAACTCGTACAATTATCCAGATCCGATGTCTCGCAATGCCATCAAAGTGTCACGTGCTGGTTCATTTTTCATGATGCAAAATCAAAAGTTCTCCGACTGCTGTGCTCACCTGTAAGGAATACAAGGGGCTAAGAGTCTTCGGGATCCAATATCTATAGACAGATTGCACAACATGACCCTTGCTAGTTGATTCTGGATCTGGAACCTTGAACCCAATTGCAAGGTCTGTCAGGGTCGATTAGCTCACCGAGCGCCCAGTAGGGCTGTGCAGCAGGCCGGCCCACCAGCTGCGTATACTGATCCACGACCTCCAAAGGACTGGGGCCGGGGAAGAAGTAATCCTCCAGTCACTGCAATTACTGTAACCAAGCTAAATATCCACCACACACTCCTCATGACCTCCGTCCTCATCTAATCTGCTGATACTACTCTGCTCTCGTTTGTCCCGAAAGAGAAAGGCTGGAACTGATCACTTGGGTGCACTTCATATACGCAGAGGAGGATGGATTATTTGATCACCCTGGAGCACTTGAAAATAGGTTTCAAAATTTTTTAACATGTTCAAGTTTTACTGTACTGCACTGTACTGTACAATTGTACCACTCGTAGTGATAGTGAGAACTGTGAAGTGTCAGACTCGACTTTTAGAGGGTTTAGACTCCACCCAGGCTGTTGTGTGCTATGATTGTCCTTGGAGAGGTAGAAAACTGGCTATTCAGTGTTGCATTCATGTGCACCTTGTTCACGTTCTTTGCTGTCACCACTGGACTTCGTTTTCACATGATGTGATAATCTGCACACTGTGAGAGTTTTTAGTGGGACACGGATGAACTTACGCACCCGTAACCCATGTGCAGCCATGGCCGTAATCACGTTGTAAGTCAATTGCTTTCACGTTGAGTAGTACTCTGTCCCAGAGGAAAAAAATAATTCATTTTGTCCAAACGATGCGATTGTAACAGACTCTAGACTCTAGTATCTGAATAGATTGATAATTATAACGTCGGTCAGTACAATATTTTCAATTGTCTAAATTTAGCTATGTTGCTAGGACTATTAGAAACAAAAGTGGTCTACATTCTTCTACCAGTTGCTAGCTCGTTGATAATATTAGAAAAGAAGAAAAATAACACTTGATAAGGTGTTAATTAATTTCCAATTCAAAGTGATCAACCACCTCTTCCAAAAACTGTCTTCATCAAGTTCTATTGAACAAGGGTTAAATTGTACATACTTACCACGTATATGCTTGGATTCAGTTTTTTGAAGCCCTCCGAATGCAGCTCTTTGGATGTGGGTGTCAAGATTTGGATGGATTGAGAGTACTAGAAGAAAAAGATACAGAAGGCCAGTTTGGCTCCTCATCAGTGCTGTCACTGCTGTGGTTAGTGTGATGTACGTCATGTTCCTCAATTGAATTGCTCGTTTTGTCTTGCCCTAGCAAGAACTACAGAACTGGGTTTTGAACATCAATGAAATAGAAGACAATTTTCTGCACTACCGGCACTCAYTTCTGGTATACWGACAGACTTCCCCTGCTTCAAGGCCAACACGTATCATTCTCCTGAAGTGCAAATGGTAAAGGATACTGAAAATTAACTGCCGGTACGCACCGGRACCWGTCCCCGTACTGGCYTCCTTTTCCAACAGCAACTTTGACAATGTGCTTTTACTTCATGAATTATATATACCCTAAGCTTGTGTGTACTTATGGGAAATTGATCTAATCTTGACTTAATTGGTATAATCTGTGGCTATCGATCTTTGAATGGAATTGGAGTATAATTGATCACTTACAGTGAGTGTTCTACAACCTCCCACTGACTTTGAAATTGCATTTAAGAAAGTGATGCATCGTGATAAAACTTTGGTCTGAACAGATTTCTATGGCACCATTCATCTCCCGAACATCACCCATTCTTCAATTCCTATATATGTTCATAAAAATACTACTTGTGACGCAACTTTAGATTATCCTCTACTTTCATTGTCTCTTGTCAAAAAAAATTACAGTCCTGTCCTGTCCTGTCCTGTACTGATTATCAAAGCGATTATTAAATAGAGATTGAAATAGGCAAACCAAGGAACCGATTACATCATTCTCTGGGAAGGGACATTAATTATTGATGCACTTGCTGAAGGAAAATGAGATCTCCGTTTGGGTGTCTGACACAGTGATGTGATCGCCCACTGCATTCCAGCGCCCAGAAACTTCCGCTTCAAGTCACGAGATAAKGATGCTAATCACGGTCTGACAACTGAACTCTTAATTTATTAAGTAGCAAGTTAGGAGCAGCCGAGCAGCTAGGACAACTTAGTCAGTGATCGACAAAGCCCCAGTCATCCAACCTACTCTATCTAATATCTAATGACACACTCCTGTACATATATTTATGATTGGACAACTTTTAAATCGATGTCAATGACTCAATGAATCATGAACGCTTGTGAGAATGCGTTTACTGTAGAATTGAGCGAAGCCCTGGCTAGGCAATATTTTTCAAGAGGGTCAAGACAGTGTGTAAAGAAGAATTCAATCACGAATTATGTGTTCCCAACAGAATGAGTTGCTTGCCAATTTGATTGTGTCCTAGCTACTCCCTATGGCCAGGTAAATTTTTTTTTTCCTCGCAAGACAATTAATCTACTCGAGAATCATGAAAGTGGCCGACTCCCCGCTCCGATAGTTACGAATGCAAGAAATATGAGTGTCGTCTCTCCTCCAAATTGAAATAAAAAAAACTGCAAGCTTATGACTAAGAGCGTTTAGCACATTAATTAATTACTTGTACTAAAAATTAAAGACAAGTGAAAATTTACCTGTGTCCAGTCCAGTCTGTATATATGTTTGAGAGTATCAGGTCCAGGAATTCTCGTCGTCTGCGTACAATGCTTGAGAGAGAGAGAGAGAGCGAGAGTCCACCATATCAAAGCTGGCCAGGCCGGCATCCAAGTTCCGTTTCTACGCGATCGAGACGCTGTGATGGGTACAGCGCGCACCCGTGGTATATATACATATATTTCAATGACTTGCAGAGCGAGCGAGCGAACGCTCGTCGTCATCTTGATGTGGCCTTCAATTCAAGGAACTTCTATCAGTGCATGCGTGCGTTGTCTTCCGCAATGAAATGATCTGCTGGCCTGGATGGAGCTAGCTAAGTTCCAATTCGTCGTCTCCACAGGCGAGGGAGCTAGCTGCAACAAATGTGTGATCGAGGAACTTGGAGTGCAGTACAAATAATGCATGCATCGGGCTAATCATAGAGACGTGTCTGTCGAGCCTTGATCGAAACATGCAGGCAGTGGGTCTGCATGCGCTCGAAAGTAAGCAAGGAATTCATGATCTCCAAGTAAGTAAGTAAGGTCCCGGTAGACTACGTACTACGTAATTAATATATAATTAATATGCACACCTGCGAGCAAGTTTCTGACAGAGTAAGTTACGTACTGAATGGAAAGCGGTTTTCAAGAAGAGGTGGAGCCAAGAATTCAGTGGGGCCCACCAGCGCCTTGGGCGCTTTTCATTGATCCAAGGGACTTCCTTCATCTTGGTTCAACTTCAGTAAGTTCCAGCCGCTGGAKGGAGGAGGGAGGGGTGTTCAGGAGGCACCAGGAATACGTACTGTAAAATGACATCCAGGCGAACATTTGAGGGATGTGGTCAGTGCTCATCCAGGCACCTTTCCTGAGTGTGGCCCAGGCCAGTACTTACTGCACTGTAGTACCAGGATTGCCACTTCTTGCTAAATATAATTTCATTTAAGTTGGCAAAACAAATTGGGCCTGCAGATTAGAGTGCTAGGAAGAGGAATAATATTTCATCAAATTATTTTCATTCTGTTTTCTCCATGATTCACGGATACAATTGAGGCTGACGGATAAGTTAGTCCACAGGATGATCGGGAGGGTGATATCGGGGAGGTTATTTAGTTTCAGTGTATAACTATACCCCCCAAACTTTCTATTTCTAGGAAGTTTGGGGATATAGTTACATACTGAAATCTTATACCCTCCCTGGTAACACCCTCCCGTTCTCCTAGTGGTCGGGTATGGTAAGTTACTAACTTACTTATGATTTTATTGGGAAATTTAGAAAACAAAAATATGAGTGCATGTTCCTACAGTTAGATGTGTGGAAAGGAAAAATTTCAATTATTTTTTACTCTTTGCTACAGAAATGGCAGTTTTGAGTGTTTTTTTCAAAAAAAAGGCCTTGGTCCTTCAGGGGGTTGAAGAACAAATACCAAAGGACAAACGTCTCTTGCATTTTGCTACTCTAAAATGGTTTTATCCATCTATTGAGAGTAGAGTAGGAAATTCTCTTTGCTGTGACCCAGCTAGACATTGGAGTTGAAAAATTTGGATGGCAACTTTCAAGCTTGGAAGATTTCCAAATTCTTTGTGACTACTATTCTACTACTGAGGCCACTATCTACCGGAAAACTTGTGATAGTGGGTTTAGTGCAGTACTGAAGTCCAACTTTGTGACCTCCGACAATTTTCAATAGAGTAATCAACAAATGGACCAGCTACATGAGATTGGAGTGTACAAGATTGGAGTGATAAGCTTAATTTTGGGTACATTCAGCGAGTCATGGTATAGACGTTCAAGTTAAGCTTATGTGCATTATGGTGATGGAGAGCCTTTGGAAAAATGGATTTCCATCTTTTTGGACTTGCAATTGGACTGATGGCTCAAGAATTTGAGTCTTGGTTTTAAGATCATTATTTTAGTGAAATCTCTTCACCATGAAGTCTTCCCAAATTGGAAATTTTTAATTTTTAATAAAAATTGTTTTCCCTATTTTTTAAAATTAAAAGAATCAAAGGACCTATTTTCATGAGATTTTTCACTTTTCTAGTTCTCCTACTTAGAAATTTTTTCTATACTTTTCCTTCCTAGGGTACCATCTTCTTGAAGGAATATGCATTAAACATATTTTTCTAATTTTTTTCTAATTTTTTTTCTAATTATTCAGTACTCTCAAAAAAATCAGAAGTATTGTGCAAAACGCTACCAAAACCGGTCGGTCTTTCTTGCAATGACCCTACCCTCTCTTTCAGAAGACCGTTTAAGAAGGTTGTTYGAACATCCATATGGTGAATAGTCCACCTTTTGGCCGCTTTAAGGGCGACCGCCGTGTGAATAGTTGCCCACTTTATTACTGGGGCAAAGGTTTCTGTAAAGTCAATTCCTGGCTTTTGCTCCAAGCCATGCGCTATTAGACGCGCTTTCTTGACTGGTGGTTGTCCATTATATTGGGCTTAGTTTTAAAAACCCACTTGCAAGTTATGACGCGCTTACTAGGAAGAGAAAGCTCGATTGTCCAAGTTTGATTTTTCCAAATCAAGTTCATTTCTTCCTGCATGGCTAGCCTCCACCCATGGTCAGTCTTTGCCTGTTGAAATGTGATATTGTTTGCAGCTTGTTCGATAGGAAGAGCTTGAGAAGGTGTCGACTTGATCATACAGATATCAAAGTCAGTTGTTTACAAGCACAGATCATAGCCTTCTAGGCAAATGTTTTGGCGGCGAGGTCTGTTCGATCTGCGAGGTTGAGGCGGAATATGCCCTAATAATGGTGAGGGTGAGAGGATCGGAGAGGTGGGAGGAATGGCAACGGGAGGTGGAGCTGGTGGGGATCTAGGGAAAGAGATAGAGTCAGGGAATGAGCTGTTGGAGGAAGAGGACGGTAGTTTGGCAGTTTGGCTGGTAAGGCATGGGGGGAGATACTATGAGATGAGGGAGGTGTAGTGCTGGGGCTAATTATGCATGGGGGGAGATACTATGAGATCTTTAATGAGTGAATCTTGGAGTGGTTTGGTAGTCCCAGCTAGAGGAGAAATAAGGCTAGTTTTGTCAAATCGTATGTCCTTACTGATGAGAATTTTTTGCGTGGGGGGATAATAGTAGCGATAGACTTTAGAGTTTTCATCGTAACCTACTGGGATTGTATATAGGGCTTTGGTGTCTAGTTTTTCTTTTTGCATCATAAATATGACAATAAGTTTTACAACCTAAGACACAAAGATGACCTAGGTGTGGATTGATACTTGTAAAAGCTTCTTCTGGTGTTTTGAGCTTCAGTGCCTTTATARGACTTTGGTTTGAATATAGTTGATTACTCTGGCAATCTCCTCTCAAAGAGCTTTAGGAATCTTGGTGCCTAAAACAACGCTCCGCATTCTTTCCAGCAATGTTCGATTTTTTTTTCCAGCAACGCCATTCTGATGTGGTGAATAGCCAGCTATAAGTTGTTTGTGGATGCCATATTTTGTGCAATAATCTTTGAATGCCTGTGGGATATACTCACCGCCTCTGTCGTTGCATTGGATGTCAWTTTTTTGCTGGGATGTTTCTACTAATGCATGGAACTGTTTGAAGTAATCCAGGGTTGGCTTTTATCAGATAAAAAATATAGCCCATTTTTCCTAGTAAAGTCATCTATAAAGGTGAGTATATATTTGTTTCCTATTTTGGAAGCAATTGGAAGTGGACCGAAGAGGTCAAAGTGTACCAACTGTAGGGGTCTAGTTGTATGTGTAGTACAAAGTTTTGGTTTTCTATCTCTTGGGAACTTTCCTAACATGCATGAGGGACATACCTGTTTCAACAAAAGAAGAGGAGGAAGCCCAACTACTAAGTTACGAGAGGGTAGATGATACAAACTCTGATAATTCAGATGGGCGATGCACTAGTGCCATAAGTGTATGTCGGATTTAGATGTCGGAGCTTGAGAATTTGGAGCTCCACTGGATGCAGGGAGTGTGAAAGATGATAAATTGCTCCCGCTAGTGTTGAACGTTGGGCTGATAGGTTGGGAAGCAAGTGAGCTAGTCGGGTTGAGAGGTATAGAAGTCGATGTTGCCTGAAATGTAAGTGCTTGTCCAAAGCGAGATTTGACTCAATAAAGGTTGTTGTTAGGATCCCAAATAGCTTGGAAGAATATGTTGCTAGGATTATCTTTGTTATAAATAAGGCAACGTTTTGATTAAAAAAGAACCCTATATCCAGCATCGGTGAGTCTGCCTGTAGAAAATAAATTTGTTGTGACTCCAGGAATATAGAGAATAGGATATACCTCTTTTATTTTTCTTAATGGTGTGATGGTAGTTACAATGTCTTGATTGGCAACTAGCATGATATGTACTCTTGCTGTTTCGATACTAGGAATGCTAGACTTTGTAACATTGCTAAGGAGTTGGAGATTTCCTGTGACATGTGACTATACTCGCGAATCGAGAAACCAATCTTCTTCTCTGGTGGAAGTTGTAACGCAGGAATTCACAACTTTGGTAGGTGAGTCTAGATCATCTATAAATGCCTCAATGCAGGCTTGGACATGCGGTAGAGCTGAATCAGAATCTAAGTTGTCGTCATACTAATCATTTATSTCCATAAGATGGACTTGTTGTGAAGATCTGTTTTGTTGTAGGTTTGAGAGTTGGATCTGCATCACCTTGATGCATTCTTCGAGCATTATATGGGTGCAATTTTGGACAAAGTGCCTAGGTTTTCCACACTTGTGGCAAAATATCAAGGGATGGTGAGGATGTGATTGTGAGATTGGCTTGTTCCGTTGGGCATTTGTCAACTGTGATTGTTGTTGTGTGCCTCTCGCTAAGAATTCATGTCATCGAGATGATACGCAGTTTGAAGGTCGGTGGCTGCATATAAAATTGACCTCCTTTGGATCTTTGCGTTCTTTGTCTAGATTGTGGCTAATCTCTTCTTGCAAAAGGAGGCCTTCCAACTCTGCAAAAGAAGGTGTATTATCTCTTYCCTTTTGAACTTRTTTGAAGACTGTCCATCTTCTAGGTAAGCTGTTGAGGGTTAGATCTACAAGATCTTCTTCTGAGGTGAGTATCCCTAGGTTAGCTAATTGAGTAACTAATATATTTCTCTCTTGGAGATGTTYRTTGATTGCTTTTCCTTCTAYGAGTCTCAAGGAGTAGAATTTCTCCTTGAGTGAGAGTCGTCTAGTAGAGCTTCTAATGTTGCATATAGTCTTTAGACGGTGTCAGATCTGGGCGGGATCACTCAAATGAATAATACTTAGCAAGATCAAGTCCCTTACCATAGATGTAATGATGCGAGCTGCTCAAGTGCAAAATTCTCTCTCTTTGTTTGTGTTGATAGCCGGCGCAATGTTGTTGTTGGTTGTTGCRGCTCTTGCATTGGTGGYATTGGCTACGTTGTTGGTGGCATTCGAGATCGTTGTATGTGCGATAGCGCTTTAGGTTGTTGTATCGATGGCATTCTGTGGATTAGAAGGTGCGACTTACTACCATAGCTCTTCTTGCTCAAGAATCATCCTAATTCTGAAACTCCAAATCATGTAGTTAGCTGGTCTTGTTAACTTTAGACTCTCAAGAAGGTCCTTAACATAGGAATCTATTGCTAATCAAAAAATTGCGGTACTGCCTGTGGCGGCGCCGCCTAGGGTCCAATAGTCCTAGAAATTGGATCATTCCAGCTAGGTAACACTAGTAGAAAAACATGTCCTAAAATAACTATCTTCAATGACTAAAAGGTGTTCACAATGACTCATTTGTAGTCATTGTGGACAATTTTCAGTCATTTAGGATAGTCATATATAGACTGTTTTCTACTAGTGTACTCCTCTGAGTCGCTCGTGCACTCTGACTATTTRAAAGGACAAGAAAATAGACCTAACCCTCTGATACCCTGTTGATAAAGAAACATCCATGCCCGCATCCATGCGATCTTATAAGCTGTGTGATTAATTAATAAGAAACCAAGAGAGTTACAGATYGGACAAAGGCCRGGTTAAGTACTAATCTCAAGACCTAATGAATGTACAAAGGATGAAACTCCTCAAGGACCAAAACCTAAAACTGAGTGTGCTAATAATTTTTACATTGTGCGGTTGTATATCAAAGTTTGGGCACCAACTACGGTACCTTCTATAACTAAATCTGAAGGTTTGATTTCTCCACACACATTTGTTGCCTCTTGCTAGTAAGTTATATTAATATCTGCAAYAATGAATGCAAGCTTTGTGGAGGAAGCAGCATGCAACAACAAAGGAATTGAAGCTTAGTAGGTAGAAGCAACGCGTGCCCCTTGGCACTAGTCTCTCGGACATGTGGCTTTGTAATCATTTGAAGTTGCTTGTCTGGATGAAACTTGTTGCCAAGAGCTACTCCGCCCGGCTTCTTGCAAAGCTTCAAAAAACAAGGAGCCGGCTCTAGCCGCACTGGGAGTCGTCTTTTGTTCCCGGAACTGTTCATGCTCAAATTTCACCTTCAATACCTACTTGCCACATGTGCGGATCACTGCTATGTCCCAATTTGGGCAGGGATGAAACGTCCACCTGACGAGCAACCAAGCGTAACCCCCAATCCCTTGGGACATAAAGTAGGTACACCTTAAACTAATGGTAGTCGTTTTGCAACAGCTAGAAAAAGATCTAAATCCAAGTGCAAGTAGACCCAAATCCAAGCGCAAGTGACCCAAAGTAGACAGGTGGGGTTCCAAGTAGTTGCACTCTACCAAGAAGTGGCCAATCACCCGCTTGAGATCCAAGCTTAGAGTGTGTCTCTTTTGGGTGTTTCCGTGCCCACTTTGCTGTTAGTCTAGTGTCCACAGTAGGTGCATCTACATAGTTGTTTTCAAAAATTTGTATTATATTCATACGAGCTTGAAAAAATACGAAAACAATTTTGTTGATTTCCTATTCCATTTCCTAACAAGCACACATCATTCTATTCTGTAGCTACCCTCAAGATCTGCAAGTTTAAAACAAGTGTCGCTTTTAAGTGCTTCTACCTTTGTGCTGTGGAGAGCGCGAGAACTGGAGGGAACGGGAGGGGCGGGCAGGCCAAACGTTTTCCTCCCTGCCCCGACAGGGAAAACCCAATTTTAGTCTACAGTAGGACTTGGGGACGAGGCCTGGCTGGCAGCCTTTGGTTTTCAGCCCCACTCTCCGAAAAGGAGCGAGCCGGCGAGCAACTGGGCATGCCAGCAGAAGCCCAAGAGCGACCTTCGTCTGTGCCATAAGGTACGAGCCAGAGTTCAGCGAGCAAGAATAGATACTAAGTTAAACTAACGCTTGATCCATCCATCCTGCACATGCACGGGAGCCTCTGCCTGCCTGCCTGCCGAAATGCCAGTCATCAGTCTATCGATGATGCTTCAGTAATCAGGCAGATTCGGATTCCAGTTGGCCAGCTGCGGAAGTGCGACCTCCAGTTCCCAAAGCGCCCGGGCTCTTCCATTTGCCACAATTTTCGACAGGACAAGGAGCTAATCGAGCCCTGGAGTCAGGCATCGGGGGTTGGCACTATGGAGGGGGACTTCTAGTTCTGAGGCTCTTTTCTTCTTCACGAATGGAGGATTCGATGCTGAGAACGGAGATCTGGAGGGTCTGTTTCTTGGGTGGTTGGGGATACACCTCGGGAGATCGAGAGCGTTTTAGGGGTCTCWGAAGTGGATAGTTTGTTCGGAGGTCGTGGTTGTTTTGGGTTGTTGTTTTGACGAAAGAATGGGCAAGGAGATCTAGGTTAGGTTGGTTGCGAAAACAGAGTATTCAAGAGTTTTTGGGGTCGCCATCCGTGAGTGCGCAGCATGACGATCTGGAGCTGGAGATTTGGAAGACAGATAGGGATCAGTGGCCTGGAAGGARGAGGAGGAGGARTGCTCTTTAGTAGGAAACCTAASCCTAGTAGTGATGGGYACTCAKTGGTAGTTTTCGAAGGGCYGGAGAGAAAGGAATTAAGCCRGTGAAAGTTGAGGTTWTCTTTAGGAGAGTCTTCGGTGGAAGAGCAGACGAAGAATGGAGTCGTTGTTGCTGAGAGCTCTGGAATCGACGCTTCGGCATTGGCTGAAAACCTTCAGCAGGGACCAATTCAAGCTTCGTGGCCGCAGTGTGCAGCTCTCGGACCTCGGTATGCTCGCACATGTCCATTGCATTGGACTGTTTCCTTGACGGGGTTCCTTACAGATAAATTCCGCTGCCCTTTACAATGTTTTCAGGAAACAGAACGATGGCAGAATCCGCAACCTTAGTCTGTCGATTTGCCCATGAGAAGCACACTGTTGTTATGGAGCATAGCAATCGTTGTACAAACCAGCTGTAGGAGTTATGAGCTCTTGACCTTTAAAGGGCGTGTTACGAGAATGAAATACCTTGATTTGAAAATGTAGCAGTCTGTAGGGCATTGAGAAAGCGAAAGCGAGTAATATTCTGCACATTGTTGTTTTTGAGCATATCAAACGTTCTAGAAACCATCAATAGGGTTACCTGTGTGGAGATGGTCTAAGTATGTTGGTTTATGGATGTCAGATCTCAATGGAGACGTATTGCACGCAGCTATTGGACTTCCGCCTACTTTGGAAGTCACCGAGGCACGGGTTGGCAAGCTCGAGCTCAAGGTATGTTTCTCACGATGAACGATGGCAATGTGATTCAGCTGGAAGTGCCTGGTGATCACTGTTGAGACCTCCTCCTCCTCCCTGAGCAGTTCTGGAAATCCTTACTGCATTAACGTGGCATTAGGCGTTTTGTAAAATAAACCTTGCCAATTGTGACCCACCTGAGATTTCTAGAACACCTAGTTGTAGGTTCTCCACTACATTCTCAAGTCTATCTAGTGTGGGCACTTTAATGTTAGTGAAATTTTTCACTGCACCAATAATTCTGCATCCACCTATCTCGAATTTCAGGCCTTGATAACAACACTGTTGACAACACTCCAGTCCTTCAATGCCAGCTAGGTTATCTCGGACCCCATACTAAGTAAACAGAAGTGTGCAGTTCAGTTTCTGGGGACAACAAATGCATATCTTACAATCTGGTTTGTTTTCTCCAGATACCTTCGTTGTCAAATGTGAATCGAGAGCCGATTGTGGTAGCTATAGATAGGCTGGAGTTGGTTCTTACGGAGACGCCCCATGACCACGCATCGTCCTCACCGGAGTAAGTTTTGTGTCTGAGCGTTGAAGTTGAATATTCATTTAATTGCGTTGAGTGAACTGAATCCATGGGTTGGTCCAGAGCCCCGCTCTTTTRTTGTGGAGCTTAACCTGAGAGGCCTAAATTGGTCCTCAAGTTTTCATTGCAGWTTTTGAGTGGGTCATATGGGGAGTTTCTGTTTAATTTTATTCTCGTTTTACCAATACATGTAATGGACTTCACTTATATGAAAATTGACCTCGAGTGAATTTTTTTTTTCACAGTACTGTCTTTAGCGGACATATAGCTAACGATCGACAACGCTTTTGAATGGCAGGACTCCAGCTTCAAGCTCCTCTACGAGGAGCTCTAGTTATGGGTATGCAGATAAGGTAAGATTATCYATGTTGCTGAGAATACAAACGTTAGTTTGCCATTCAAGCCTGAGACGCTATCATGCTCTATTGGTCGAGATTCCTTATTTTTACTATATTGGACGGGGAGTCTAGTTTTTCAGAATTGGATGTGAACGKTAGTGCATTCCTGAGCGAGTCTAGGTCCACGCTTAAAAAATTTGGGACCCTTCAGCTTGCAGATGGCATGACTATACATGTGACCACTGTCAATTTGATGCTGGAGACTCGGGGTGGCACGAGCAGCACAGAAGGAGGCGCAACGTGGTAGGTATTGCCTCATGCTACAATTTTGAATAYTKTCAGTATTAATAAATATGGCAGAGCCTACTAGTAGTCAGGACAGTAGTCTTATAYTGCAGGTGAGAATACCTAAGCTTACGTTGTTTTCACCAWTGGGTGATGAAACAGGAAACCTCCGCTGGCTTCTTTGACTATGCGCAACTTGTATTTGTACACCACGAATGAACACTGGAAGGTACTAAAAGACCACTTCATGTTACTGAATTAGCTTACTCGGCTGCAGCACTCAAGTGACGGCATTGTGAAATTTTTGAATGTCGGAGGTTATTTGTTGAAGTGCTTATGTTGCTTCCACTTCCTTTAACTTAAGACATCTAATAAGCTTGGCATTAATGGTTGTGTGCTTTCAGGTTGTCCCTCTGAATCAAGCAAGAGACTTTAACAACCAGATGAAGTCAATCTATGTGTTTAAGGTGAATGCCTGACGTTTACTCACCTCATGTTGGTGCTTTCCAGTACTTCATWTGTGTCTGTTACATAGTGAAGACCAGAAATTAACGTGACATCCTCTGTGTGCCTAAATAGTCAAACGTTTCAGGTTCCGTATCTATAGGAGTTAAAATGATCATTGAGGAAGTTTCAAGGAATCTTACGAATATAAAGAAGAAATCATGTTCTATATTTTTAACTATGGAATTATGTTTTGAAATTTACTATAATTGATTATTAGCTTCCGTAGTAGACTTTTTATTATAGCCTGGCACGTAACGCTTTGGAGCGCTGTTACTTGCGATCACTACGTATGCTTCTTTGAAACTCACCGCAGCTGAAACTTCAACGGGTGTGGAGTTTTCATTTCAAGTGTTTTTGTWATTGACAGCACCCTCTCGTTTGGACAAGTGCAGAAACTGGAATGGGAATCGCTATCAGTCGACTTGCTTCCTCATCCAGACATGTTCACTGATGAGCAGTTTCTYAAAATGGGGAGAAGCAACTCACGTGATAAAGATGGTGCCAAGAGATTATTCTTTGGTGGGGAGCGGTTTCTAGACAGCATTTCTGGATCTGCAAATGTAAATTCCTGACTTTTGTCTCTCCGGGTAGTCTGGCGATTTTCAGGAAACGTTTGTATTTTGTATTTTGTCCATTTCTCTCTTTGTCATATCTGTGTGGTATTGTGGATCCCGTTTTCCAGATTTCTCTTTATGTAATGCTCAGCATTACAAGAGCATTATCGATTGTTTTTGTTGAGTAAGCTTCTTGTAACCAGCGGATGTGGGAACTTTTTTTTATAGATAACTATGTGTAGATCTGAGCAAAACTCAAATCTTGGGCTGGAGGTSCAATTGTATATACCCGATATCCTTGTTCCTGCACTTAGTGAGCCTGGTATGCATCTGACACTTTTCTTCATTGCCGAGTTCTTATTTGTAATTAACTCTCCAAGTCACTGTGATTGTAGTCAAATACATGCTTGGTCTATCCAAAGGATAATTCAGGTCAACTTGTAGACCTCTTGAGTTTTTTTCATTAAAGTTATTTGGCTCTAATGTGTGCTACCTTCGTAGGTCTTAGGGCATTGCTGCGCTTCATGACTGGAGTCTACGTCTGTATGAACAGAGGAGACGTGGGTGTGAAATCTGCCAAGGTATGAATGCTTTTGCGTSTACATTCTTTGCTGGCWAATWTAATAGTAAAAACCCTGCATGTTGAGACGGTATTTTCGAAGCTTTGCTATGKATTCAAGTTACWGCCAAAAATAAATAAATRAAATAAACCATGCTTAATCATTTTTATGAATAGASGATGAATAAGGTTAAATAAGGTTCGAAATGTCGTTGGGAAGGAAGGGTTTCTATTGTAAGTGATATCATGTTTGTCGTCTCTCACCTTTTCACCCGACGAATACTTGGTTCACGAGCTCTGAAATGTCTATGATTTTGCAGTCAGAAGCAGCTGGAAAATCWATGATTGGAGTAAGAATTGAGCACATCTTTCTTTGTATAAAAGATTCTGGTGAGTGAAAAATGGTTTAACTTATTTGTCGTGGCTGATGCCCAATGGATCTTGCGATGCACTCCTATTGAAGATTTTTTGAATGTAATAATAATGCCACATGGCGGYTTACTCAACCTAGTTTACTTCTATCCAAGATAAACTGACAGAAACATGCGGCTTCTGCAGAATTTCAAGTAGAGTGTCTGCTGCAAGCCCTTCAATATGTGCGGGTATGTTGAATATTACTTTACAGCTGATCTAGGCTTGTATTCTTCAAGTTTCGGATTTTCTAATCTCGTGTTTTTGGCACTCACGTTAATGCTGTGGATGTTTGGAACAGGCAAGCTCTGCAGATGGGGCKTGCATGCGAACAATGTCACGTATCATTATCGGTTGTCTATTTCTAAGGTGCAGTTTGTGTCTTCATAATAGTCCATAAACGAAGCAATAGCACCATGTTTAATTATGAGACTTTTAATGCAGAATTGTAGAGGAATTCGTTTTAACTTTAGGACAAAGTGTTGTGTTCTCAGAATTTACATGGCCATTGTATTGCAGGGATACATTTTCTCAACCTTCGTGCACTCTTATACAACCGAGCATGCGGAATTCTGGATCCACTACTTCTCCATACGTACCCTCTTTTGGTTCGTTCACTGAACTTGAACGATGGTTGAAGCATATAAGGATGTGAATCCAGCATAAATCTTAGCAATTTTGTGATAATGCTTGCGTCAATTTGTATAATGAAGGTTATTCGAATTGTACGTGCGTCTGGGTATCACCAGTTCTTACACAATAGTACATAGGTACTCCTCTGCAAAATCTCTGCCACGCCTAACCCTCTGCTTTTACATCCGCATTCAGCTAGTGATAAGCTATGGCCCAGAATATATCCTCTGGAGGAGACTAGTCTGATACCTGAAACTGTGGACACACCAATGGTATGCGTATATTCTGTAAAGACTGCACCTGCCCCAGCTCCTCCAAGTTTGGCTTCACAAACAGTTGTTCAATGCCAGCCACTGAAGGTACTTGCTCCTGACCATCCTTTCCTCTTTGACTGAAGAGAGCAGATAGTAAATTGTTAGTATGTGGTAGTAACAATTTAAAGTTCGTTGAGAGAAAATAGAAAGCAAGAGGTTTGTGTCTGTACTAATTATTTTAACCGTTTGTTTTCTTTAGTCTCAGTTCTACTATGTTTTATAGAAGTATCAATCTTGTTCTTTAATTTTTGAAGCTTGTACTTTATTAACCCTTAGACGTCTTGATCCATTGTGAAATGGTCAAACTTCATATCTGAGCACAATATTATCATCTAAACTGCGTTCAAAGAACAATCTTAAATTTTTATCACTTGAAACTTTGAATTGTATATCACTACAAGAAATTTCAATTTGTTTCATGAAAAATTGTAATTGTTATCATTTTTGTTGCAAAAAATGAACATAAATAAGTAAAAATAGAAAAAATAGTCCAAATTATTTGAAATTTTCTCAAGAGGTATAAGTAGCTATGAAGATTAGTGTGAAAAAATTTTGATTGGTTATTTTATTTTTTACAACCAAAACAAGCACAACAAAGACCTTGAAGTCAAATTCAACTATCAAACCAAATTTATCCTCTTGTTTAATTAACATATAAAATTTTGATATTTTTTTCTAGTGTAAAAAGGCATTTTCTATTTATCCTGTTTTTTTCAATTATTTTGATGTAAAAATAAAATTATAGTGATTTTTTAAAGCTAAAGGTGGAAATAAAATGATATCAATTATAATAAATATTATAATAGTCTGTATTTTTTTCCATAAATGAGGGATAGAATGGAAATCATAATTTTATAGTTCAAATTTAAAATAAATTTAAAAAAAGAGAAAATATAAATGAAAAACACACAATACTGAGTTATTTGGATTTTAACACATTGAGCTTTCAATTGCAATAACTTTTCTGATTTTTGACATTTTTCAAAATTTCAAAATGGAATAGAAAGAAAACTTGGCAAGCTTCATTTTCTTAGTTTACGTCAAATTTTAAACACACTTATTTTAAAAGTTACAATAGAGATTGACCAAAGCGCATCCACTTTTTGGATGCTTGGACCTTTAAGGGTTAAGTCCCAACACTTGTCTCTGTATGCTTTTTCTTTAGAAGTTTGTAGTATCCTAGTGACGAGAGACTCTCAATTTTCCTCTTCTGATTTGATCAGTTGGTCTTACTAAAATGAAGCACCTAATTCATCTTCCCCCCTACTTGAACAATATGAACATGTTCTAGTATTAGAATGCATTTTCAGCCTTGTGCCGTAATGATTAGTCAAATCCAAATAATGATTTGTGCTTGTGATTGGCAGATAAACCTTCAGGAAGAAACCTGCTTACGAATAGCGTCTTTTCTATCGGATGGGATCAATGTGGAGCCTGGCCTAGTTCTTCCTGAAAAGTCACTTAATGCAATGCATTTCAGTCTGAAGGAGTTCGACCTTACTGTACCCCTAAATGTGTCACTGCTGGATGAAGACTACACGGAGGAAGACAGTGGTTTTACAGGAGCAAGGTTGCATGTTGAGGGRTTTATGGTTGCTCAAAGCCCTTTTTTGAATTTCAAGTTATTGAACCTTGAAAATGATGCTGCATGCTTCACCATGTGGAAGGGCCAGCCTGTTGATTCAAGCCAGCAAAGGTAATTTTCCTCGAATATTAATTGAAGTCGGCTGTGCAATAACGTAAGATATTGTTGAAATGGAAAGTTGAAGACATTGACATGGGCGGTCAATAATGTCATGCATAAGCACTTCATAATRAGCGTTTCGTTGGAAAAGCTATTTACACAGTTTGTTGTCGGAGGACGAGTGCCTGCGAACAATTACCAGAGCTTAGAATTCACAAGCTGAACTTGCATTAGTCATCTTCGACCTGAAAACATATTGATCTGTAGTATTTTCATGTCATCTATAGATACGTCATGTTGTAAAACCTTCTAGTTTTCTTTTAWCTTTCTACTGGGGATCTCCTATGTCTCTATGCTTTTTTTTGTAAAGAAACGCTCTTCGCTGAACCAGGTGGGTAATGCGTGCGGCTCATTTGAGCATTGCTCTGGAAACAAGCGGCTGTGATGATACCTCACAAAATGAAACTGCTGGTGACTGGGCCGCTGGTTTGTGGCGCTGTGTGGAGATGAATGAGCCGTATCTAGAGGCTGCTATGGCTACTGCAGATGGTGGTCCACTGATTGATGTCCCCCCACCAGGTATGGCATTTTGGACAAATTCTYTGTTTGAGATGCAAGAATTTGAGTGAATGTTGCACAAATCTTATGTACGCATAATTTGGATATCAACAACGGTTCTCGAAGTGTCAAGGATGGAATTCATATTCGAGCTAACCTACAATGTTCATCCCACAAATTCGCATTTCCATCTGTCATATCAGGCATGGGTTTCASGACACTCACGTTTTTAATGTTCGAAGCTAAGCATTTAATTTAATCGGTTGCATCGAGGAACACCTATTTAATCCCTAGGTTCACAGATGGAGAAAAAATGGCCGCTTCCGTAGGTATAGGAGTTGAATTAAATCATCAGGGAAGKTGACGAACATATCAATATGGGGTGTCAATAGGCACTTAGGGGTTGAATCAACTGCTTTTCGCACGGAGCCAGTGACTATGTCCACTCATGAAGATCATTGTGCATGATGCAGGTGGGATTGTGAGGTTGGGCATTGCATGCAAAAAGTATGTGTCCAACACATCCAGTGAGCAGTTTTTGTTTGTGCTGAAGATGTACACGTACTTAGGAATAGTGAGTGACAGGCTTCTTCGGGAATTGAAACCTGTAACACAGAGAAAGAAGTCCTTCAAATTACAGACGCCAACAGGTTCTTTCAAGGATCTGACAAGAGTCGAATCATTGAAAGACATTGCAGAAATTGTACCTTCTGATATGGCAGTGTATTTGAGCTTGAAGACCCTCGAGTTGAAGCTCTTGGAGTCGGTTCCTGGGGAAATCGCAACCGAAGGTCCTCCTTTGGTTCAAATATCTAGCAGGGACATAGATTTGACAGCCACACACCAGACCCTCGCGGCAGCAGCGGTGATATCTTCGAATCTGTGTTGGCGAGACATACGTGTTGACTGCGTGGAAACCGAGTTGTTTTTCCCAGGAGCACTAGAATCACACTATGGCAGTCCTCTGAGCCATGTATCAGGAATAAGGGAATCATTGGATGCCTCTACTCTAGGATCTCCTTTGAATAGTCCCGTGGGTTCCAGCGGTTCTTGTGGTGACTTTCTGATGCGGCCAGTGCCCCTGAAATTGTCACCACTGGCAGGAAGGTCTGCATCCTCTAGGCAAGGGTCGCCAGAGATGCGCGCGTTGTTTTGGATAGGCGAGGAAAGAGGCAGCATGGCTCCAACCGGAGTGTCTTCGTTGGAAAGGTTGCCCTTCCTTGATGTTAGTGTCAAGAACGTCATCCCTTTTAAAGAACAGGATGCTGAATGCCATAGCTTAAGGATAGTTGCAAAAGTAGGTGGAGTTAGATTGGGCGGGGCCATGGCATACAATGAAGCCCTGTTGCATCGGTTTGGTGTGTTTGATGCCGATGGAGGCCCTGGTCCTGAAGTTGAGAAGGTGATCAAGAGTTTGTCAAAGGGCTCCCTTGCAAACCTGTTAAGACCTTCTGCTGATATTGGAGCGGGAAGAAAAGGTATGCCTGCATTTCTTCCTCTCTAAACCCAAACCAACCAGGGTATTTTGTACATCTGTATACAATTTCTCCAAGGAAGCAGCCAACTCAGGTTTAGGAGCTTTGGAGACGTCACTAGTAGAAAACCCACCCCCAGAGGTATTTTATGAAGCCTAGCTGCGTTACAATAGGTGAGATTCACKATAGAGACTGCTTACGATTGACAGGGTTTAATGCGACAAGGCTTTCTAAAATACCTGTGGGACAGTTTTTTTCTATTATACCGAATATTTTATTTACTATGGACCACTGTAATTATCGGCCACACTAATATATACTTATCAARTTTAATGTGACACTTTTGACCACCTTGGAAGCTGGGAAGTAGCTTTCAACCTCCTTGGTCATGATTGTTGTGGGCCACATTAAATATTTCACTTACAGTAGGCGGTGTGTTCAGCGTAGTGCATTCTAGTAGTGATTGCTTGAGACCAATTTTGTTTCCCGAGAGTCCAACTAACCATTTCTTCTCGCGTTTGAATGTCAGGAGACAAAGGAAAGAAAGCAGTACAAGAACCTACTTGGGATGTTGGCCTACCCGACAACGTCGAATTTGAGGTTCATTTACTTGACTGGCTATTTGCCTTAGAAGGTGCAGATGGTGTTTCTGAGCCTGAAAGAACTCCTGTGCATCGGGGTCCACACGCATTCCGTGAGGACAGATGCTGGCATTCCACTTTTCGCTGTCTGAGTTTGAAAGCGCACGGTACCAAGGAGGCTGGTAATCAAAGGGCTGCGAAACTGGGAACAAGATCAAGTCCTGTGCAAAGTTTAGTGGTAAGTATTTTGAGGTTTGTGCTCTTGCGTGAAATGACAAGTTGGACTATTCTTCAGCATCAGTATTCGTCATCCTCTCTGTTGAGTCCTACCAGACTTTGCCTTCCACTCATTGATTTTGAGTTTGTGACTGTCTACAGATGCAAATTGAGGGATTGCAGGCTTTGAAGCCTCGGTTCACTAGCAATCGTTCAGTTAGAGATGTTTCAGATAGTGCACAATTGAGCAGCAGTATGGAGTACTTAGACTGTGGAGGCATGGATTTAAGCCCCGCAAACCATGGCCAAAACGGTGCACACGTGGCAGTCGATGATGGAGTAAACGATTTTGGCTTAGATGGGAACAGTAGCGAAGATTTCTTGCACCCTGGTTCGTTTTCTCCAGCAGATCCAAGTGTGACAAGCAAAAGTGGATTTGATTTTGAGATCCAACTTGAAGAGCCTGAAGATGACGATGGCATTGATATCGGCATGGGAGGATGGGTAGTGAAGATCTGCAAAGCTGCTGTTAGAGAGCCGGTAAGAAGCAACAAGGACCCTGTCGTTTATTTCTTTACAATCAGTTAATCAGAGCTACTGATATTTTTGAGTGTTCAGAATCAATCCTTGCAACAAGTTTTTACTGCGAGTTGTTACATAGATTGCTCATTATGGTTTTTATGTACAGGAAGGGTTTTCTGTAATATTAGACTGTAAATTAAACTGTGAGGAACTTTTAGTCATGTTACAAAGAGAACTTCTCCATGATTCATGAGGGATCCTTATGGCTACAATGATCATACGGAAGCCTCGTAGAACACATTGAGGGGCCACTGTTACCCTAGGAAGACCTCCCTTTGAATAATTCTCCTTATAATTCTGTCCAAAATTTTCAGAAACAGTTTAATTCTATTGAAAGGGCTGTTTATTCTCAGTTGGGATTAGTGCATATATAGAGTTGTTTCTCCTGAAAAGCTTACAGACGAGTGATGCTTTGTTGCTACACGTGCCTGCCATTCATCGTAATGCCTAGCAGATCCTGAAATTACATTTTGTATTACTCTTGGTAATGATTTCACTTTTTGAAACATCTATTTGTCACTGAATTGACAATACAGGTGGAGGTTGAAGCAACCAGACATGAAGTGGAGTACATGGTCGAGCGTTTTAAGTCAGAGATCGAGTCAGCTAGTCGAATAGCTGCTGGCGGTTTAAAGCTCCTCCAGCTACACAAAACGATTGGTCATAGTGCCATTGATCAGCTAACTCATTTTGGTACGAGGTTTTCAAGCAACTGCTATTCTGACATTTCCTTTTTTAGGTCCGTCCTTTAAGGGTTAACCCAGAAAGGCTGCCGTGGATGTTTAGTGTCTCGTGAATGACAGATAGGTCCGTCCTTTAAGGGTTAACCCAGAAAGGCTGCCGTGGATGTTTAGTGTCTCATGAATGACAGATAGGTCTGTCCTTTAAGGATTAACTCAGAAAGGATGCCGTGGACGTTTAATTCTCCAGTGTATGACAGAAATTCAACTATTCATCCTTGATATTTTGTGTGGAAGGTGGAGATCCTCTACTGTACTTTGACTTCAAATGAGTTCTTTTGATTTTTTGAATGCCAATTATTCCCATGATTTCAAGAAATGATGATTTCGACAATGATCCTCATGTCCTAGGATTAAAAAATTCAGTTCCATTTTACAATTGGGGAACTTCAATGAAGATCCTTATTTTCTTGGCACAAAATATGGAAGATTAGGTCAAGCTCTCATGCAGAGTTGGAATCGGAATACATTTTCAAGTTTTGTAAGATTGCAATGGTTTTTGCTGACTTTCATAATATTTTCACTTTTATGTGACTAGGAAAAAAATACATTTTAAAAGTATTTTTGTCTTATTAAACCAAAAACAACAAAAAAAAAGTTCAAGTCTTGTGCTATATCTATTTCTTGGAAGTTTGGAAAGTTGTCTTTTTCATTTATTATGGGCCTTCCCTAATTTATTGMCCAATAATTCTTATCATCCTCTTGCAAATGTTGTATTTCCATGTAAAATCTTTGTCTTTCCTCCAATGTTTGCCCAGTTTTTGCAGTTGGAAGTCCACCCTTAGCAAACTTCATCTCTACCTAGTGTGCCCTGTGTTGTTTGGCTGAAATAAATGTAAAAGTACTTTTTTTATATTTTGAAATCAAAAGTAAATTTAATAAAATCCATAACCAAGCCCATGCACTCCGTCCTCATCAAGAGCTTTCTAATGGTACCATGAATGCAATTGGGGGACGCACTGTCTGAAAAATGTCAACGTAATAAATAAACAAAACAAAGTAAAACAAATAGCCTAACTTTAGGTATAAATGCTTGATAAATTGGTTTCTACCATAGGACTTAAGGGAGGTCTTGTGTACTCCATTCATCAAGCACTTTATGCCTTTATGGTACTTTATGTTTGTACTTTATGGTAAAGACATAGCTCTGAAGTCATATAGGTATTTAACCCTTAAAGGACAGACTAATGACCAAGGAAATCATCAATTTTGATATAGTGGCAGTCACTAGTTTTAAAAAATCCAAAGTAACTCATTGGAAGTCAAAGTACTATAGAAGATCTTGCTTTTCCACCCCTAATTCTGTGGATGAGTAGTTGCATTTTTGTGCTACAGAGTTTGATTCTCTGTCATTTATAGGACGCAAAACATCAGTTGCATTGTTCAAGGGTTAAAAAAGGATTTAGCTTCCATGACTAAGATAGTTACCAAAATACTCTCATTATTAGACCAACTGGTACTCTATTCCATTTGTTTTTATAAATTAATTAACAACAAAGTCATCCATTAGACATTTTAAGTCCATAGCATCCTTATAGGGTTAATCCTGTAAAAACGTCATTGACAACAAGTATCTAATAAATGACTTCACTTGAGACTATAGGATGGGAAAAAACTTTTTTCATCGAATATGTTCTTTCAAAGTTGCTTGGATGCATTTTTATTTAATAGTATTGCAAACTCCCTCATTATGGTAATATTGACTTTTCTTTGAAAAACAGGATGCTTGATCCATGAATCACCCTTGTTAGTAGTGTATTTTGGACATTTCTTACTATTTACTCTCAAGGTGAACTTGATCCATAAAAGTGATGGTTATTGAATTTGAGTCCAACAAACGAAATGAAGTTTATGAGGTGCAATTTCAATCATAAATTTTGAAAAGATCATAGATTTCAATATTTTATAACAATATGAACTTTGGACCTAAAACCACGGTTTATTGATTTACTAATTTTAGAGACTCAATATCTTTGGTTTATACCAAGGATTGATGTTATACAGTGTAATATACATCCATGGTGAAAAAATTTAAAATATTGAATGATTGATATGAATTTTCTTGATATTCTTCATAAAAATTCACAATAATTTCAAATATTCCAAAAAAAAAAGGAAATTTTTATGGCTTATTGTAGATATGATTTCATCTCTAAGAAATAAAATTAAAAATTTCCATTTCCATGAGTTTACAAAATGGCTATGAGGCTTGAAATCAATGGTAATAGGCCTCTTAGTGTAGGATTTACGGTAGGATAACCCATTGTCGTCTCTTTAGTTGCTGCCTATTTTAGACCATTTCAACCAATTGGTTCACAAGTTTTTGGTCACAATACAACAACAAATTAGAGAGTTTTTCACACATTTAGGTCAAACTCATTCCTTCAATAGAAAAAGACATGTGGTCATGGGGCCATCCTTCTAGGGTTAAATTGCGACAATCACTAAGGTAGGAGGTCCTATAATGGAGCATCTAAGAGATGGGACTGACTTTTGGGGAGGTAAAACATCTTAAAATATTTTTCTGTAAATTTTTCTTAAAAGACAAGTGAAATTGACTTCTCACCCAAGTTGTTTCATATTTTTTGGAGCTTTGTGGAATTAGTTATAAAATTTTGAAGTTGAAGCAACATAGGTCTCTAAAATGGAGCACCTTCTAAAATGTACATGGATTGTACATTGCTGAAGGCTATGAAAAAGAAACATGTACAAAATGTTTACATTTAAGAAGACGCTCCATTCGAGAGCCTGCTCACTTCTAGAACCTCCTACCTTATCACTTGCTCGTGAGCTTTGACTCATCAGCTTCATGATTCAGTCTTCAGCACAGAATTGCTCTAGTCAAGGCTTTGCTAATCGTGTTCCTTTCGGAGTTTTCGGTTCTCTATTATCCCAATTTCATTCAGAGAATAGAATGCACCCTAGGTGCATGCATGCATGAGATTCTTGGAGCAATAGGAAACTTGACATCCACAAAAAAAGGAGAGTCGCAAATTCTATACCTTAAAGCATCTGAAGTTATTTGAGGCATGAAGTCCCCTAGCCAGCCAATGACTTTGGATTACTGAGCACACGTGTGCAACTGGTCACATTCGTCAAAATTGTCTTATGATAATTCAGACTATGCTCTAAGATTGAGATCCCGTACCTCAACCTCGTCAGGAATTATCACCCTACGCAGGGTCAATCTCACTATCCAGTACATGAAATCCAGGTGCAAAAACAGGTCCGAACTCTCGCAAGAATAAGAGTGTCTCACGACTAGGAGTCGAACTAGATTGATACCCCATAAGGAGTGGGTGGGCCATGGAAGTGAAAAAGCTACTGCACGTTGTAAAAAGAGTCGATAATAGCGTCCGCCAAGTAAGCACACTTCGCCAAGTTGAGTCCAGCAAGTGAGATGCGACCATCCTTAGTCATGTACACGTGCCACTTGTCTGTCATGTTGTCACTCTGCAGCCACAAACAATGAAGTGTTAAAAAGTGTCTTAAAACCTAGTGCACTACTCAAAGAGTACAAGGAATTGGACAAGCTTTGCAGAGCCATACTCACGCAGAGTGCTCCAGAAGGTACCTGTGCCTTGTTGAGTCCAGTGAATGAGAACATTCCGATTTGCTTGAGAACAAACGACCAGTCCTTGCCACTCTTGTCCTTCGTAGAAAGATCATCATACAACCTCTGCCTCACTGTCTTGATACGACCTGCCATCATTTGCATCTCGGCTCTCCATTCGTCGAACATTGTTGAGTCGCCAACAACGTTGGCAACAATACGGGCGCCATGGACAGGCGGGTTTGAGTACATTGGCCTTGCAAGCCTCTTCAATTGGCTCTTAACCCTGAAACACAAAGCAATCCACCATCAGAATTYTTTTKGCGTAAYGTAATCATGTCCCTTCCCCTTAACYAYATTGAGAGTGACGTTAATGCAGATCAATGCTTACCTCAATGCAACATCTGGAGATGATACAACCGCATTAATGGCACCCACACGCTCAGCGTAGAGACCCAGATTCTTACTGTAGGATTGCGCTACGAAAACTTCCATACCACGGGCTACAAACCTCCTCACGGAGCTCGCATCGTCATCCAGGCTTCCACTAGCAAAACCCTGGATTATCAACCAGCAACAGATCCTTAACCAGGCATACTAAGCATACACTCCTTGCTCACACATTAGAATTCCACAAATTAAACTATAAGCTTTGCTAATTAACGTCGAAGAATAACGATTTGAGTCTAAGGAGACCTTAGACTCATTACGTGTATACTCTGGTGATGAATCTTTGTGCAGTGAGATAAATACCTGGTATGCCACATCAAAGAATGCCATCTGGTTCTTTTGTTGGATAAGGTCAGCAATCTTCTCCCATTGCTCGGGTGCAATCAGAAGGGCCAAGCACAAGGGCGAAGGGCGATTGGTTCAAGGGCCCCCAATGCGCCACCTCGGTTGGTCGGGCTGGCGCTGGGGCAGCGTCGCTGAGACGCTGACTCACGGGGCGGCCGCGCGAGTCCGATTCAGCGTTGAAGCCCTTCTTGAGGTGGTGAATTAGGAAATATAGAAAGGTAGAAACACCAAATTGCAACATTTCCATTCTCTAAAACCTATAGGGGAGGCAACCCATTTCTGGACAAATAACCTATAGGGGAGCACAAGTGTTTTGAATGTGGAATTTTTTCCATGTAGAGCAATAGAGTTTGGAAGGATTGCATATTTGATCAAAATTACATAGAACAAAATTATTAGTAATTTCTCTTCAACCTATAATGGTGATATAGACCTTTCTATGTCTAACCATAGGCTAATTGAAAAATCAGCCAAGGGCCATGATTGCAATATTGAGAGCCTTGCAACCAATCATAATGAGCCACAACTACTCTAGGAATTGCGCCATAACTTCATGGAAAGACAACATTCTATTGATTTGAAATGTGGGTGGGTGGGTGGAGGATCGGAAATGGGTTACCTCCCCTAAAAACAAACTTCAATGAACAATTGCATGATTACCACAAGTTTTCAAAAGAAATTTGTCCTAGAAGGCCTGAAAGCCCGGTATATTACGAATACGGTGGTATTTGAACATAAAAACATTGACCAAATACTTTTCAATACAAAATAGCTTAATGATCATGATAGTACATAAATAACAATTGTGTCACAGTTCATACATAACATTGAGTAGCCTTCAGAGGAGTTGCCTTTTCCTTTCCACAGTCCTCATCTTTGAAATTCATCCACACCTAATTAATGTGTCACAGTTCATACATACATCAGGAACTAACACCCCATTACATTAGTACTAATGTTGTACTCTTTCAATGGGCTCACAATCCAACTTTGAAAATGTACAGTTGTAGTACAGCATCAGTACTAATACATACAAATAGAATGCCTCCCTTTGAAATACCATTACATTAGTACTAATGTTGTATTACAACAGTACATTTTCAAAGTTGGACTGTGAACCTATTAAAACAATATTGTTTCAATGGGGGGTATGTGAACGCTTAGAAATTTTCAGTTTTGGCTATTTGTCTTGTGCAATGTAAATAGAAGACTATTTGTTCAATCTTTTTTCCATTAATATAGTGATTAAAGGCTAATTGCTTAATAGATTCAAAAAGACATACTTAGCTAGATGTGAAGCGTGGCAATTTGTTTTGGAAACCTTTCAGTTGAATAGTCATCTCTTCATCAATTAGATATAGTCAAGCAATTCGTTTTAGAATACACAGCTTACTCGGTTTTCTTTTGATTGTGGTAGAATTACCAAGTTGTCTTTCTTTGTATACAGTGAACACCTTCATAATACAATTCGTCTTTTAAATCAATTTGCTTGTAAGTTGCAATGATTGCAGTGAGCTATTCAAATCCAGTGATTGGATTTTGTTTGTGTGTTGTGAGTACTTAATTTGTTTGTTTGTGTGTGATTACTTGGGTGGAAGTTAATTCAGTTGGAAGCTAATTGACTGTGAATTGGTTCAGTGATAGAACCGGAGCTTGCACTTCTTTGACGAATTGTCTGACACTATGTGTTATCCTTTGTGTCTGAGATTGTTGGTGTGTGTGTAAAGTGTGTCAAGCAAATCGATTGCATGGTGTTTTGTTTAAATAGCGACCGTGATTGAGCAATTTGGAGTTAGCCATTCGTCTGAGTATGATTGGGGAGTAAAGCAAATTGTTTGTCGACTAGTTGAGAGAGTAACTGACGAATTGACTGTAATAGATTGGACTATTAGTGACTGAGAAAATTGTGGATATCTCGGAAGCTTAATGTTATTTGGAAGTTGAATTCATGTACGGTCATTCTTGTGATTGTTGGTCAAATTGTAATTGAGAGTTCGGGGAGCTTGTGAAGGAATTGAGTGACCTCACATTGTAGTTGGGGTTCCATCCGAGTGGCTGAAATCATTTTGAGAGATTAGTTTTTATTAGCAATTTGTCTGTCGACGAATTTGGAGCGGTGCTTGGAATTGAAGATGGCGATCACTGGAAGCAATTCACTATGCCGGGTGTGAAGAATTGACGAGTTGCTGTGGAGCGCTAAGCGAATCGGAGTGGAGCAGGAGCCGTGGTGTTTGATCAAATTGTTGAATCGACGTTCATCAAACCAGGAAGTTTGTTGTTGCAAATTGTCGATTAGTTTGATTGAAATATTATTGTGTATGAACTAGTTAAGTGTGATATTTTACATTGAGTTGATTGAAGAAATTAGAATTCTCTAGCCGGTTGCTCAATGTTTGGAATTCATTTAGAGTTAGCATTGTCAAATGGCTCTAGTTGTATAAAATTGTTTTACCAGGAATTTGAGAATTGTGGGAGATTCTGTCAATAGCTAATCGTCAGCTACTCGGTGTACTGGAATGGGACTAATAAAGGAGGAGTGTAATGTGATCAAATTGCCTTAGCCTAGATTAATTAAGTAATTCGTGAGTAAAAACTGAATCTTAAGCAATTAGACAAGTGGAAGGAAGGAGCCAGTCGATTTGTTCTCACTCTTTGCTTAAGTGCGGTCATGAGTGTTTGATGGTATCTAAGGTCAATTTGCTTATTGGTCGGATATTTGACGATTAGTTGAACTGAAATGTTGAATACCCTATTACAAAATGCAGAATTTGATTCTTGGACAAATTGATTTATAGTTGTGTTATAACTAAAATAAAGTGTTGGAGAAATTAAGGTGAATCCAAATATATCTAATGGATGCATAGTGTGTACATTGACGAATTGCCTTGGTTTTGTGCAGTAAAGAGGAGTAATTCAAGATTGCATAACACAATCATGCCCTTGCATTAGATTAGAGACAAATTGCTTTAGGACTGGGACGGATTTGATACTCATCTAAATAGTAATTAGGCTATTTAATTAGTGACTGGCCGAATTGCTCAAATGGTAAAAGAACTTCATGGTAATTAATGAATGGAGGCCAGAATAAATATATACTATATAAATACTATCTTGTTGTAATGATTAAGTCGGATAGTGCATGCATAAGACGAATTGCTGGTCTACCCTGACGAATTGCTAATAATTCCCATAGCACACTATATAGGACCGGGACAGCACTCATGCGTCCATAGCATTATTAAGAACTAGCCAACAGATTGTATATTTGGAAATAAGAGTGTATGCAAATTGCCCTTGTGTTTGTGTAATGGAGTGTTAAACAATTGTATATTCTATTTGCTTTTAGAATACAAGTGACTTTAGTCACCTTAACGTTAGACTGTTTGACCATTCCCCTAGATTTGAACCCCTATGTTATAGTCCTGGGTTTTGTGGGTTAGACACAAAATTAGACTACAGGGTACTTTCCTAATGTAACATTCAGTAGCCTTCAGAGGAGCTGCCTTTTCCTATCCACAGTCCTCATCTTTGAAATTCATCCCCACCTAATTAATGTAAGCTTCAGTATTGGTGTCGGAAGAGTGGCAGTAACTTACATTTATGGTGTGCTCCATATTTTTTTGCTAATTTTAAGACAAAACATTCAAATCAAGAAAGTGGAATTTAGTTCATTGAAATCAAGGTTTACATCTAAATTTCTTCATTTTGTGTTGACAGACATCCATAACTTATATTTTGAGTTGAGAAGACAACTCATTATATACATATGGGGTGGTAGGAGGTAAAACAAACATTATGGGATATGTATATTAGAATTACTAAGAACTCAACCGCTCATGGTTAAGTCAAATTAAACCAAAAATTGTATTTAACCCCTAAGTGCTCAAACGACCATTTTTTGGTCGCTGCCCGACTTCGGGCAGAATTTTTGGGCAGAAAAAAAAAATTGAATTTTTTTTTTTTTTCCCTTGAAAATATTGGGTTGTCTTTCAGTATTTATATTCAAACTAAGATTGCTACGGTCAGAAAAAAATCATAAAAGAAATAGCACAATGTGTTTAGAAATTTCTAGTGTTGAAAAGCTTACTATTTGAGGAACTAATTGATATTTTTATAACCAGATCTTAAGAATTTTTTTACAATTCAATAGAAACCACAATTTTGACCAATCAAAAAAAAAATTCAAGTGTTAAGAATAGAAATTGTATTTTTGGTGAATTTTTGAAGTTATATCTTCAAAATTCATTTGAAGAGAATCTAAAAATAGTTTTATAATTTTGACCGTACGTATATCTTCTACATTTTGTGCTTCACATAAACTTCCTTGATGCAAACTTCAAAAAGTTATAGAATTTATATTTTATAACACATTTGTGTTTTGTCCGAACCCCTTGGGCTTTTAGGGGTTAAGGTGTAATTTTAGACCTGGTTTAGGCATAGTAGAATAACTTTTTTCAAAAAACTTAGAACTAGAAAAAGTTGGTAAAGTAAGTTAAGTTTCATCTCCAAAAATCTAATTGAGATTTCAAACCTCCAATCAAAAGTTATGGACAAATTTCAGAGAGGATGCTTGAAAATGTCAAAAAAATTATCCCTTCCAAACCCTCTCTGAAATTTGTCCATAACTTTTGGTTGGAGGTTTGAAATCTCAATTGTATTTTTGGAGATGAAACTTAACTTACTTTACCAACGTTTTTTAGTTCTAAGTCTTTTGAAAAAAGTTACTCTACTATGCCTAAACCAGGTCTAAAATTACACCTTAAATACAATTTCTGGTTTAATTTGACTTAACCATGAGCAGTTGAGTTCTTAGTAATTCTAATATACATATCCCACAACGTTTGTTTTACCTCCTACCACCCCATATGTATATAATGAATTGTCTTCTTAATTCAAAATACAAGTTATGGATGGCTTTCAATACAAAGTGAAGGAATTTAGATGTAAACGTTGATCTCAATGAACTAAATCCCACTTTGTCGGGAATTGCTATTTTGTTCATAGTTTTAATTGAAAGAATATGATCTGACACTAATTTCAGTATGTAGTTGCTTTCCCAAGCACCCCACTAAGCCCCAACAGTTTTTGATGAGTGTCCTCGTAGCTATTGATTGGGTGTGGAATATTCCACACCATTTCATCCTTTTGGATGGAATGATATGGAATATTCCACATCATTCCATTTGTGGGAGGCTGAGGCGCTAATTGCTAGTGAATGTTATGTATGTTAAATCACAATTGAAGAGTTATAAAGCTAAATACGAGTCGTATAGAGAAACAGAGACCCTTCTAGGGTTAAAGAGAGAGGAGGAGTTTGGGGAGCAATCCATGAATGTTGAGAAATTTTGTGCCTCATGACGGTTCATTCAAGGAATTGAAGCTACTGTTAAGTATGGGTTATTCTTTGTTCTCAAATTTGAAAATTTGTATAATACTACTAGTGGGTGATTGCAAGAAACACCTGTATCCTTTCCTAGTAGGATAAAGGGCATCTTTGATGCATACAACAAATTGGCCCCACAAACAAAGTAAGCTTTGAATGATTTGTGTCGAATTGGAATTTAATGGCATTATTGTTAGAAATGTATTTGAATATACTTCTATTCTAAAATTTAAGATTTTAAAGCATATATCTATTATTTACATGAAATTTTCTTGACTTTCTCTTCAAAAATTTATAGTATTGTGAAATATTCACATAAAATTTTGGAATTTTATGACATATTTGAAATATGTAATTTCATCTTTCATAAATAAAACTAAAAATTTCAATCATAAATAGCATATAAAACATAGAAGAGGTTTTGGGGTTTGACCTACGCAATTATGGGCTCAAACATGGGTTGTCCTTTAAAAACTAAATTGTGTAATCTTTATGTGTCTACCTCTTCTATTGACCCCTAAGGATGTTTTATGTCCTTTAGCCCTTAAATGCCCAAGGCCTATTTTCAGCTTCTAGAAATTTGCTCCAAGTTGAACAAGAGAAAAATATTTTGATAAATTGTATCAAATTTTCTAAATTGTATTGAACTAGACATGTTAGAGATTACATTGGAAAAGAAAACACAGCAATATCACTTATGAGTTGAAAGATTATAGTGTTTAACGAAGAGGATGTCAAAACTACAAAAAAAAATCAATCCACTTTTTGCATGGTGAATCTAAGAAGTTCATCAATCAAAATACATGAGTTTAAAGGGCCCATCATGTACAATCCTAATCAATTTATAGCTTCTCAAAATCTACTCTACATTTTTTTTAAATGAATTTCTTATGTGATTTTGTCTCCAAGATCTAATGTACTTGAGGCTCATTTCCAAAAGCCCTCAACACTAGGAAAAGTCAAGATTACACAAGGTATCCTTGCACAAAATCTTGAGTAGAAAATTCAGTCATTTATTTTTCAAATCAAATTTTTGATGCTAAAGCTAGACCTTAATAGGCATCTACCAAAAATACAAACTATTAAAAATAGCAACTTAGTTAGGTTTTCTTCAACTTCAAAGTTTTGTCGACACTGCGTTCTTGTGCCTTGGTCATTTAGGGGTTAAATGATCTTAGGAAGGCCTTGAGGATGGAAAAAAAAAATTATCCAATTTTATTGGAAGAATTGCTTAAATTTATTGAGAAAATTGCTTGAACTCATCTTTAATGAATGATGTTGGATGTTCCCTCTTTGCAATATTTTTGGACTTTTATAAATAAGAAAATGACAAATCCATGGATCACAATATAGGATATTTTGGCAACTTCCACTCCTTTTCCTTGATCTAAATTTTAGCCATAAAAATGACGTATTTTTGAATTTGATACTACCTAATGGATTGAAGCAAATCATGTCTATTTTCTACTAAAATTTGAAATTTTGGAAAATTCCTAAAATTCATTTATGTCATTGCAATTTGAACTTTGGATTTAAAACCATAGAATGCTAATTTTCTAATTCTGAAATGACATGATAAATTGTTTTGTGCCATGATCTCTACTGTAATACACACCTTTAGAGAAAATTCTAGGCTTTTAAGGATAATTAGTATTTTATATGAATTCTTTTCTCTTTTTTTTTTTCAAAAATTGACTCATTAACTTCAAATTTTCAGAAAAAAGCATAAATTTTTTTAACTTATGAAAGACATATGATTAAATATTGAAGAAATAAACATAGAAAATTTCATTCATATGTAGGTGCAAAATGGAAGCATAAATTTTATAGAATTTATATAGAATTTTGATACATTGAAAATCATCGGTTTAAAAAATTTCAAATGTAAGCATTGGAAGTCAAAGTACTACAAAGGATCTTCCTTTTTTACACAAAATTCTGAGGATGAATAGTTGCACTTTTGTCTTACACACAGAGATGCTCTCTCATTCATCAACCAAAAAATGGCCTTGGCGTTGTTTAACCCTTGAACGACGCAGCAAACATTTTGCATCCAATGAATGACAAAGAATCAAACTGTACAACACATAAGTGCAACTATTCATCCATAGAGTTAGAGGTGGAAAGGCAAGATCTTCTATAGTATTTTTGGACTTTTTTAAATTAGTAATTCCCACTATACCAAAATTGATGATTTTCATGGTCACGAGTCCGTCCTTTAAGAGTTAAGGACTAATGGCAAGATCACTTTGGTTTATACCAAAATTGATGATTTTCACGGTCACGAGTGTGTCTTTTAAGAGTTAAGGACAAATGGCAAGATCACTTTGGTTTATACCACAATACTGTAGATTATGATAATATATATTCACTTTGTCTCCAAATGATCTTTTAGTTGGACAAAATGTTTTTCTTTCACAAAATGTTTTTCTTTCATAAATGATAATCATAGTTTCTCAAAATGATCTTTTAGTTGGACAAAATGTTTTTGTTTTATAATGATCTCATGGTTGTTCAAACATGATCATCATAGTTTGTGTTTTTGAAGATTCAATGAATGAATAACAATTTCCTTAAAATATTTAGAAATGAATTGAAATAACACTATTTTCAACATTAATCCCAAACATTTTGTCCAACTAAAAGATCATTTAGAGACGATGAGAGTACCAATTGTGAAATTTTCAGATTTTTGTAGCATATTTTGTATTTGATTTGAATTTTCTTTTCTTTTTCCTTAACTCTTGACGTTTTGTGTTTTATGGATGATAGAGAATCAATAGGAGCAGTCACACCTTCTTCACTCCTCACAAATTATCCGGTTCTTCACTCCTCACAAATTATCCGGTGAATGGCGACGTGTCAATTTGGAATTGGCTTTTGGTTGGCTCTCCAAAGCCAAATATTCTTATTGTGTGAAGAGTTCTTGACATCCATTATTCTCCTCTAAAGGATAAAGGATGTGGAGAACTCTTCACACAATAACAATATTCCGCCACCCTTGCTTTTCGCCTCCACATTGCTCCTCCATTGGTTCCTTTTGTTATGCTATGGTGACTTTAGCACAACTTTCATTGCATGCAACTCCACTCTCCGTTTTCATTCTCCACTCACATGATTGGAGTGTCACACCTTCTCTAAATCTTCAAAGAATTTTTGTGGAGTGAAGGTGTGACTACCCCTAATCTATGCAAGACCAAAGTGCAACTATTCATCCTCTAAATTATGTGTGGAAAGGAAAGATCTTCTACAATATTTTGACTTCCAATGAGTACTTTTGGATTATTTTAAACTAATGATTCCCACAATATCAAAATGGATTGTGCCATTCACCAATATGTCCTTCAAGAGTTTAAGAATTAACAATAATTTCAAATTTTTGCCAATTTTTTTTGAAATTTTAAGACATCTAACAAACATGTGATTTCATCTCTGAAAAATAGAAATAAAAAATTTCTTTCATATAAAGGTTGCAAAATGGCTGCAAGCATAGTGAAGAATTGGGAGGCCTGAATCCGTGGTCATGAGCCTGTCTTTTCAGGGTTAAACAAATAACCCTGATTTTCAAACTTCACATAACATTGTTAGCCGCTTGGATTTTCTTCCCCAGGATCCCAGTGATTGAGTTAACAGTATAATGCTCCCCWGCATGCCTGAGGAGCTTCAGTCATTTTGTTTCTGTCCGAGCTCAAGGGTATAGCCAATGGCTGTTGGGAATGTCCTGAATTGCAGGGAATGCAAAAGAGAAGCCCCAAACACTGGTAAATAATGCAATACAACTTCAGTCTTCAAACCTCACAATTCAAATCTAGACTTCAACCATTGTATGATGTTACCRATGAACTTTATTGATTCGAGAGCAACTACTACAACAACAAAAATGGAGTTACCATTACCAGTATAAGAGCATTCACGATTTCACCACCCTCCCATATGCATAATGGGTTACCTATCATTCTTCACTGGCACAGCAGCAGCCTCAACCTGGCTGGATGCTGCTCCTGTAACTAGAACCCTTGAACTAGCCTCGTCTCTTCTTCTCTACACTGATTATTGCATGGATCTGAAACCCTCCTTCCCTAGGTCTGACTCCCGCAGCTAAATCGAACCTGATGCGACTACCTGGTTTCAATATTCAACAAAGGACTCTCTACCAAAGAGCAATACTAGACCTCATGATTGAATTAATATTCGTCAAGGTTGCTGACCCCACATCTCCAGCGAAATTCAAAAGAGAGGAAACCTTCCGTAATTTGTGAGTGCATGGCCGTACAAGCCAGACAAGCTACCCAAAAAGGTAATGTACAAAAACGAGTAGCGCGTGGGCAAGTACCTTGTAGCACGCCTACGATTGGAGCAGAAGGGGGGTCGACGACTTGGGCAAAATGCTGTCTGCCAACTCCGTATTCAGCTTCACTGGCAATGGTGGCATTTGACTCATTATGCCTGGCATGTTGGTCATCCTGCATACAAATCACCGGTCAATTGAGTCAAGAGTATATTTCTCACTTTCAACTTCAAATAATCTTCTTTAATTGATTCGACGAACTGGTAGAAGTAAAAATGTTTACCCATTCAAAATTGCATAAATGTTGTCCCTGAACCGAACCAGCAGATCAGTGTTTTCCTGCATCTGTCAACGCAATAAAGAATTATGTCAATGACGATTTGCGATGTCGGGAAAATATTAATTAAATAAAAAAGCCGAGCATGGATGCCCACGCATTTCAAAAACGTAAATGTAAGTTACCTATGTGTTTTTCTGACTAAAAACCAGTGACCAAGTCGGAAGGGATACTAGCAAGTGCCAAGATTCATATGACGTACCTTCATAGAAGCAAGGTTGGAGCGAATCTGGGCAATAACTTGAACGTTCTCTTGTAGCAATTGCCCACTCGGACCTCCAATTGCTGCAAAACACACTAGAGACGTTAGGACACACCTTTGGAGCGATCAACATACACTTCCATTGTCAACTCTATACTCAGATCGGGTAGTAACAGAAACTTCAAAAAATAACTTCTAAAAAGCGCCAAGCAACAAGGAAATAGTCACAACAAAGGAGTAGAAAATCGAGCACTCACCATCATTAGAGATCCCGTCGTCATTGTCGATGGGTGGAGGAGTCGAATACATTGGCATCGGCGTCCTAGGAACAATGTTGCTACTAGGCGTTGGCTTTGATGTTGTCTCTGCTTTGTCCTGTCACCAGTGAGAGAGTAACTCCATTAGAATCAAAGCATGACCATCTCCTTTACATATCTGTTCTTCAATGATTATTCGGGAAATCTTCTACAGAAATGAAGCACACATGTCATTGATAAGATATTACATCGAAAAAGTACAATAGGAGCAATACCTTTTTGTCCTTGGTCTTCTTGGTTGCATTCTGCACCTCGTCTTTTCGTCTCTTCCCATTCTCCTTCTTCTGATCATTACCGTGTATAACAACTTTCATAAGCTTTAATGAAGCTTGTCGTTTCCAAAAGCGAGACTAGTAGAATATGAAAGGGTCACAGGTATAGCTTTCTGAGCTGCACAACCGAAGTGTGAAAGGTGCGCAAGTAATTCAGAGGGAGTGAAGAAACACTCACAGTCATCCATCGAACGCGTAGTGCAACGTCTCGTACGGTCTTTTCATTGAGTTGAGCTGCAATTTTAATATACTTGACAAGGCTATTTGTCTGACCCACATGCCTGCCAAACAGAAAAAAAGAAACAAGGGAGATTAAAACTATTTCAAATTGGTTGTTCGCAGGTTCACTTCCACTATCATTTGAGATCGTTAAGGATGAATATTTACAGACCACCTCTCACAATCTCCAGAATAAAAGTAAAGTCCGATTGAACCAACTCTACTGTGCATTGAATGACCAAGAGATGAAACTCTTCTAAGAATCTGCTAATCAGCGGAATGAGAAGGTACACGTGCACCTTAACTGTATTCATGTGCTGTTGTCAATTCATCTCATATCCTACTTCTTGAATCCGCTTACTGCATACTAAGCAGGGACCGTCAGCAATTTCTAGTGCTTGGTTCAAAAGAATAAAAAAATTCGAAACTTGGAACCAAGCTGACTATTTCATTCAACATGGCTTCTGCGCACGGATAAAAAAGAATAAACGTGACGTATGCACAACTGAACAGAGCGAGAACCAATATTTCGACAATAAGGCAAACTTCATAACGACAACAAATGTGACAAGAGTCGCAAGCAGCCGGTCCAGCGAAATCCCGTGGTTGATAACACCAATGGCATCGAACTAGAGACTGGACAACTCGCACTCCAAATGGTGACTTTCAAAAGCACACGAGCAGCAAACTTATCTTTAACAACAGAGAGGGGGGAACCAGTGTTTCGACCGAAGACAAGGAAACTAATCGGCGAAACCCACGCTACCGTAAGAAGATAACGAGAGGTCACAATTCACGAGAGAAACTAGAAAAAGTTTAAAACCGACTCACTTCCACCGCTGAGGTCGAAGTAAGTTTATCGCCCTTTCAGAACTCTTCGATTGCAGCGAGCTCAATGCATGACGAGGAATGGAAAAAGGTAGCGGGGGGGCGGATTTTGCTCTGCAAAGAGAGAGAGAAAGAAAGTGGATTTACTTGTTGAGAGCTTCKTCGAGGAGGGATTGCTCCTCTGCGCTCCACTCAGTAGCCAGGCCAGAGTCGTGTTTCAAGCTCACCGCATTTTCACCGTTGCCATTAATGGTAGGCGTTCCATTTGCGTTGGAGACAACGGCGCCATTCGGCATCGTCGGAGCTACTGATGCTACTTCCGTTGGAGCAGAACACTTCGGAGAACCGTTCCCATTGCCATTCCCTGCATTCTGGTTGGTGCTTTGTAACTGCGCCTTGACAGCGGAATTACTGTTAGCTTTCGCATGCGCATTCGGACCAGATCCCGCCATAGCCGATTGTGCCATCAAACCGAGTAGCGTTATCTTCTTTKTAGAGTACAAAACCCGGAAAATAACTAGGTTGGAACTTGCGGTCCTTCAGCACTGGAAGTAGTCCTGTACAACCCCTGCAGTTCGGGGTAATAACAAAACCTCTGATCCCAAGAGCAGTAGCAACATTTTCACGAGCCAGAATCGCAACCTCGAGAAAATGTAGAAAACCACATCACTCTAACACTTAAACTCCTCCACTCTTTTCCAGCACATTCATGGGTCGTTACYCCCCGCAATCCGACACCTTCCACAGTGCTCATTTCCTCGTCGCTCTTCCCTCGGTACTCTCAACTTCATCTGCTTTCTCCGAGCTTTTTCACACAACTCACTCTCTCTCCCTCCCTAACTCTCCACACAAAAAGCCAGATTCGCAACAAGATTCTAAGAAGCACCTCCACGAAGCCCAGCACCAAAGAACTTCAACGAACAATTCAACTACTACCACCCAAGAATAAATAATAAAACCTGCGCAGTCATACTCTATCTTCTCCCTGTTTCACAAGAATACGAAACAACTCCCTGACCTCCTCAACTTATCGCTTCCGCACCCAAAACTCATCGAACTACAAAAAMCTTTAAGAAAATAAAATACATACCGCCGGTGATAACAACTCATCAAAGATCACCTCTCTCTGCTACCTGCCAGCATCCASACCGACCTCTTCTTCAATTCTAAAAAGCACAAAACCAGTTACCACATCCTGCGCATACGAAACTTATTACGACCTGCGCCTCATTTCAAGGTTTTCTGTATCAAGAGCACCGAGAGTTAGTGACCGAATTCCTAGGCAGAAAGAGCGACGAGAAAATCTGGCAGGTCGACCCCTGGGATTCGGTTGCGGTTAGGGAATGACAGAATTCCTTGTTGCGCTCTCCGCAATCGGGTGCCTGTCACCCGTGCGCACACGGTGAAGAAGACGAAGGGTGTTGGAGAAGCACAAGAGGGCCGAGACTCGTCCGCCTCGGGGACGCCAAACGCGACGGACGTCGACGGAATGTGGACGATACCAACGGGAGTCGACGGACCATCGGGCGGCCGGGGACGCCCCGCGCAGGCCTCGGGCGGCCACCGTAGATTTTTCTCGAATCGGACAGCTCATGCGATTGTGAGGTTCAGATTCATCGTGACCGTGCGATGCCCCCCTTCAGGAGTTGCTGCTGCGGTCAGACATGGATGCAACTTGGGCCGAATGCCAAAATAAAAAAACTGCAAGATTTCCCCCCCCCCCCCCCCCGTAGATTCTCAATTCAATTCTCCACAAGAAACATTTAAAGCTCAAAACTCTATAGTGCAAAAAATTATAGTGAAGAAGGTTTTGAGTTCAATAATCTAGTCCCGCAATGTGCTGCAAAACCTGTTTTTTTTCGCTATAAACGCAGATATTTTGCAATCTGTGCACTCAAAAATTCTGAAATTTGTTCCACACATCCTCATACTAGTTAGGTGCAAGATCCTATTGTTAGATTTGAAAAAAAACAATTTCAGATTTTTTTTACTCTTTGCTATATAAATGGCATTTTTGAGTGTTTTTTCACAGATAACAGGCCTTGGTCCTCTATGGATTAACCCCTAAAGTTCCATAACTATCATCATACTACTAAAATCATAACTCCCTCTGTAATATCACAAATGCTACCATTAATACTTGGGGCTTGTGCTTGCTATGCGACGCATTAATTATATCATATATTAGTAAAATTTTGATATATTTCCAATCATGCACACATAGAAATTGTAGTTTCACACAATGTGATATTATAGAAATAGAGTAGCAGTTTGCAATCACTTTTGTAATATCACGTTTTACAAAAGGTGATATTATAAAAATAATGTGGTTGTTGCAATTAAGGTGATTTTAGAGACAATCCACAAGATGATATTATAGGGGTAGCAAATCCATTGCTTCTCTTGACTTTACAATTCTTTGTACTTTCATGATTTTGTGTTTTTGTGAGCTTTGAGCTTTCGTGATTTTAATTTTATGTTGCTACTACCATATGCTGACTTGTGAACATGTGCTAAAACTTTCAAAACTTTCACCAAGCGAATTGCAAGATATGAGCATTCAAATTCCAACTAAAATCGTTTTTTTGGACTTGTGAAAAACAAGGCAGGTGTACTTCATAATCATTTTTCTGGCTTTGCAAAAAACAAGGCAGCCGCACTTCACAAGCTGTTTTTTCTATGAAAAGATGTCCCAAATGGTGGTGATTCTTTGAATTGTTTTTCCTAGATACACTAGCCACATGCTTGAAAATTTTCAGAACATTTGGAATTGTACAACATATAGAAAAAAACTAGTAAGTAGATGGTAGTAGAGAATGATTCAAAGTACTAAATTGTTAAGAATTTAACCCCTGAAGGACCAAGGCATTTTATGGCTCAAAAACCACTCAAAATTGCCATGTTTGCTATGTTCATCCAAAGAACCAAACAAATCATTTTTTTTTGTTAATCTCAGTGTAAGATCTCATATTTCACTTATCTTCGATCATGTAGTGACAATTTCATGAAGTTTGACCATATACATTAAAAGATATGAGCATTCAGAGTTGAAAACAAAGCATTTTGAACTCCACTTTGCAATTTCAGATGACTTTGATTGCCATTTGTGGAAAGTTTTTGCACTACAAACCTTGTTTAAAATTTTTTATGTTGAAAAGTTAAGTTGAGAATCAGGAAAAAACATATTGAAGAAAAAATATTTGATTTCCAATCTTTAAAAAATTATTCAGTAGAAGTAAGTTTAAATAGTTTTAATGCCCCGCCTTTCATGGCGTTTACAAAAAGTAGGTTTAAAATTAAGCAAAACACTAAATTGTTAATAGCTGTAAGATGGAATTGGAACACCAAAATTCCAACAATGAGATTGTTCTTGCAAATAAACTTAACTCTGTGCAAAAAGAAAAATTGAAAAATAGTAAAAGTAGTATTAAAAAATGAATCCTACAAGTTATTTTTTCAAGAATATGCTTAGATTGTCCAAAAAACAAGATTGTCCATAACTTTCTCAATACTAGTCCAAATAGAATGATTCAAAGCTTCAAATGGAGAAGAGAGAGAGAGAGAGAGAGAGAGAGAGAGAGAGATATATAGATATAGATATATATAGATATATATATAGAGAGAGATATATAGATATAGATATATAGATATATAGATATATATATATATATATATATATATATATTGCTATAAGCAGAAATATGAAAAATTCAAGAAAGGATCTAGGCACTAATGGCTTTATGCGGAAACATCTATTAGTGATGAATTAAATTGGCCTTGTATATAGTAACCACACCGACAACAAATCGAAGAAGAACTTCAATAAGGTTCTCATTGTTATGTTAAAAAAGTTATTGTAGGGTCTTGTTGGTAATCAAAAAGGTATTCTAGATTATTTTAGAATGCGTTTTTGGAGATCAAATAATTGAAAAAGCTTTGAATTTTTGAAGTGCTAGAAATAGGTGCTTTGAAAATCATTTGACTCTCATGAATATAGGATTACTATTTTAGGCAAAAATATTTATTGATCAATTTTATAAAAAAGTTAATTTTAGATGGAGTTATTGTAGATGGAGTCAAAATCACAATTAGGTATTATTTTTGCTTTGGAGACAAATGGGAATCATTAATAATGAATTTGGAGATTTTTTTATTGAATGAGTGCATGCTTGAAGCACCTTGAAAAATTACTTTAAAAAATCCTAAAAAGGATATTTGTTTTATAAACCATTCAAAGAAATTGAATGATGTTCAAAAAATCCTAAAAAGATACCATAAATTTTTTTGTTTGTACAGGTGGCAAGCTGTAACTACTTTATGTGATTCCTTCGAGTGCATATTTACTTATTTGCATGATACTCTTTGTAAAGATGATGCCTCCATTCCTGAATTGTTCGTTAAATTCCATGACTTCAATTTATTTAAGTTTTCTATTTCTTAGCTAATATTCTACACATGCTTTGAAATTGTATGAGTTTTTTTAGTACATTTGTTGACATCTCTACTATTGAATTTGTTTGTGAAAATGGATTAATCCGTTAGAATCAGCTTTCTTGGCTCTTGTGACTTGAACTAGGACATATTTAGTCCAACTACAAGTTTTTGTGTCCCTCCCAAATTTGAACCTCCATCTCATTATCTCCATTGCTAACCTAGCAAAATAAAGGGGGACAAATTCCATAAAATTGAAATGATTAAAGATCCTAGATGCACTAATTTGGAGGTCATCTTAACATTTCAAAGGTCTTAAGTTGAGGCGTCTTGTGTGGCATTACAGGCTAGGTTTGAAAACAATAATGTCATTGTTGCTTTTAAAATCTTTAATTCAATTCAATTGCATCATATGCAAATTGGTTTAGCATTAGCGGAGGGTGTAGAACTTGATCTTTTTTTTGTAGTAGTACAGGCTAGAAATAGAGAAGTAAGACCTTTATTCCTTTGATAGACACAATAGTTTATTAATAAGATTTTTTTTGCTTTCTAGCTAGAAATGAAGTACTAAATGGATAGACATAATATTTGGAGATTTATGGGCTTCAATTAGTTGGAGTTCATCTTTGAAATTGAAGT
>VACF01002268.1:0-131063 GCA_006891605.1 Pleurozium schreberi
AGCGCTCAAACGACCATTTTTTGATCACTGCCCAACTTTGGGCAGAATTTTTGGGAAAAAAAAAATTTTTTTTTTTTTTTTTTTTTTTTTTTTTTTTTTTTTCTTGAAATCATTGGGTTGTCTTTCAGTATTTATATTCAAAACTAAGATCACTACAGTCAAAAAATAATCATAAGAGAAATAGCACAATGTGTTTAGAATTTTCTAGTGTTGAAAACCTTACTATTTGAGGAAAGAATTGATATTTTTATGACCAGATCTTACGCATTTTCTTACAATTCAATAGTAACCACAATTTTGACCAATCAAAAAAAAATTCAAGTGTTAAGGATAGAAATTGTATTTTTGGTGAATTTTTGAAGTTATATCTTCAAAATTCATTTGAAGAGAATTTGAAAATAGTTTAATAATTTTGATTGTACGGGTATCTTCTACTTTTTGTTCTTCACAAAAACTTCTTTGATGCAAACTTCAAAAAAGTTATACAATTTATATTTTATAACACATTTGTGTTTTGTCCAAACCCCTTGGGCTTTTAGGGGTTAACAATTACTTAATGAAATAAAATCCAAAACTAAAATTTATTTTTTCCTAAGCTCTTAATTCAATTTTCCACCATGAAATAATTTCACTTGAAAAATTTATATTGTGGTATTTAAATCAAGAAGATTCAAAGTCTCATTATCAAATATAACAAGTTAACCCCTAAAGTCCCATTGTCCCCTTGGGGGACAAATTAGATTTTGGGCAAGTTCCTGTGACTTTTATTTTTTATGAAACTTTTTGAAAATTTCTCATAAGATAGAAAAATTGATTAGCTTTGTGGGAATATGATTTTTATTTCAATTGGTGCCCAAGAGCAAAAGTTATACCACAAAAACCCTAGAACTGAACTCGGTGGCAACATAAAAAAATTTGCAAAAATTCAAAATTAATTTTTTACATTTTTTTCATGAAATGATATATTTTTTTCTACATGTGAAGCTTTGATTCATTGTATTTGGACTAGTAATGAGAAAGTTATGGACAATCTTGTTTTTTGGGCAATCTAAGCATCTTCTTGAAAAAAAACTTATAGGATTCATTTCTGAATGCAATTTTCACAATTTTTCAAAAAACATTGTTGGACAAGGTAAAGTTTACTTTCTAGAACAATATCACCATTGGGATTATTGTGTTTCAATCTCATCTTAGAGCTATTAACCATTTAGTTTTTCTTTCAATCTTGGACATGCTACTTCTACTTAATAATTTTTTAAAGATTGGAAATCAAGTGTTGTTTTTTTTTAAAAAATTCCTAGACTCTCAACTCAATTCTTCAACCTAAAAAAATTTTAAATTCAAAGTCTATAGTGCAAATGTTTTTGAGAAATGACAATCAAAGTCATTTGAAATTGCAAGCCAATGTTCAAAAAAGCTTTCTTTTTCAGCTTTGAATGCTTATATCTTCCAATCTATACGGTCAAACTTCATGAAATTTTTACTACATGATCTAAGACATCAGTCGATGATTCAACAGGCCAATTCCGTGCATAGATACCTAGGCCGGAGGTGATACTGGGGTGATACATACCTAGGATAAAATCGCAGAATAACCCTCTCCATATTTTAATGTAAGAGAGCAGGCCCTACAGGGCCGATTATACTTTGGCTCGCGCAGCCTGGGCTCGCCTAGGCACGCTTGCTAGGGCTTAATCGTCCCTGTAGGGCCTGTTTTCTATTACGTAGAAGTGCCATAGGAATGGGAGAATTGCAAACTTGGTGCAGTCATCGCCCGAGTCATCGTCCATTTTGTGGAAGTTTGGAAAACCACGCACTTCGGACGGAGGAAGATTGTTGACACCGATGTCACAAGGAGAAAGGAAGCTAAGGGCGTCTCCAAGGAATCACTTGCAGCGGATGTCACGTAGTGTGAATGCACAAGTGTCCACTGAAGCATCTTTAGGATTTCCATTCAAAAACTGGATGGAAGCTGGAGTTAGAGCTACAAGGTAGGGCGTCGTTTGGTAATCAGGAGAAGAAGACGCCCTTATTAGAGGATGCAATAATAGAATTTGATGAAGACGACTTAGCAACCGGCATCAGCGTAACTTAGGTAACTCATGTGACATTTTTTTGGAGGTGGTGCTGAAATAGAAGAGTGCTGTAAGAAGACGAATGTGGGTGCTGTCTTTTGGGTGCATAGGGTGCATAGGGTGCATAGTGAGGCATGCATCCAAAAGACAACATTTTTTAAAAATTAACCCAACCCAACTCAAATTTTTTTAAATTTTTAAATTTTTAAAATTAAAAATTAAAATTTTTAAATCTGCGTCCTCCCTTCCACCTGTTATCATCTTCAGAAGGTAATAGGGGGACAATCAATATGGGATTTACCCATATTTTGTACGTAATATATATTTTGTACATGTAAACGTATTCTGGGGGGTATTCAAGGGGATATTTGGTATACGTATTCAGGGGGTATTTGGTATACGTATTGAGGAGGTATTCGGGGAGGGGGGTATTTTAATTTTCATCAGCCATACTTTTGCCCGGGGGATGGGAGCCACCTTTTCAGTGCATAGGCATAGTAGTATGTTGCATTTGAGGTAGCARTTGTTTATATGGAATGCAAAAATTGCAAGCGTTGCAGTGCATGTGCYTGAGGTGTTGGTGGGGTGAGAAGAATAGAAGTGTCAAAAGTCTGCCTTGGCAAAAAAGATGTGTCTATTCCTAAATTGCTTGGAAGTCAGGACCACATTTGTTAGCACTTGAGCCTTTTGGAGATTGCGTCTTTGTTCTAATAGCAATTGCATGGAAAAGACTGTACTGCTTTATTAGGGGATGTGGCATTTGTCTACTTTGGGCATTTGTCCACTTCCATGCTTTTCGTCAATTACATTCAGAACACTGGTTGAATTCGAAATTCACAAATGCTATATGTGCCTGACTGTCATGTTCACCTTCTCGTGTAAGAATTGAAGTGCTAAAAGTTAGATTGATTGTCCCGATGGAAGTGGAGTGTGGTGACGTCGTTCACTTGTTTTGAAAGATGTGACTCAAACGGATGAACTGAAGTGGTCTTTAGCAATCGGGCACGTCTAATACCTTCACATAGACAAAAGTTCGAGGAAGGCCAAACTTTGCGAATAGGAAGGCAATGTATACAGACTACTATTAGATATATGTATGCAGTATAGTTTTGTTTGCTACAATGCAAGCTCTTTTGTTGCCGATGCATGCAACGTGCTAAGCAAAAGACGACATAGTGATAAGCACAAGTGCAGATACCAATGTACATAAAAGAGGAATGACAATAAAACATAATATATTAGAAAAAGGCTTACTCGGTAAATGTTTCAGCTTCATCAATTGTTCCTGAAAAGCACACATGGCCTGTCTGGTGAGTTGCTTGAGAGAACAACCTTTTTGCAATTGGCTATTGAGGTTAATGTAAAAAATAGGTCAGGTTCACAATTCGCCATGTGTCAAGAGCAGGAAGCAATTAAAAAAATAATTGAATTGAAAATGGCATTAACCGACAGTACCAACAGTAACCTTAATTTAATATTGCCGGATTTTTGTTTTACAAAGTCAGTTTTTAATGGTTGAAAGGTTGTCTAACGACCTTTCGAGAGAGTATATTAAAGCATGTCCTAGACACAAGATTTTGAGGAATTTGTATTGAAAGCACATGACCTTAGAGTATGCTTTTTTTGCCTTMATATTTATCTTAAAGCACACCTTCTCCTTGTAGTGCATAAACCTTGTAGTAAATTAAAAAATAAAAGAATTTATTGCAAGAGCCAATCATTGTTTTCATTTCCTCCCATCTCTTCACATTTTACAAGTTATAGGTGGACAAATTTTGGAATACTGAAGGTCACAAATAGCTTCCTATGCCCCAAATCTTTAAAAATTCATATGTAATTTAAAAATGATTCAAGGAATAATATGAAACCATTTGTGTTAGAGTTCCACATCCATTTTTCTTTCTAAGATAGGAGGCTCATAAGTTGACCATGTAAGGGAAAATAGGGGATTGCATAGAGCTGAATGCAGCAAAACGTTGTTAAAAATTTTGACAAGAAAAAGAATGAGGAAGACATAACATTAGGAAAATTTTCAGCCCTCCAAGAGGCTGCGAGTTTTGCACCCCAGGGGTGTAATTACAGAAAAAAAAAAAAAAAAAAAAAAAAAAAAAAAAAAAAAAAAATTAGTAGTATGATGATGATAGAAAAAAATTCTTAGCTAGGGCACAAGTATGTTTGCCACTTTGCCTTTGCCCTCAAGAATAAAAAATTTTAGTTTAAAAAATTACCCTTCAATATGGACATGAATAAATAAGTCAAATAAGACTCTTGATAATTCACTATAATTAGAAATAATCATTTTGGTCTTAAGAAGAAAAAAACTTGTAAAGCTTAAAAATATTCAATTTGTAATCAATTTTTGAAGGGATTTTCAATTTGAGATTTTAAAATTTATTGTAAATGATGGTCGGTACATTATTTGATTTGTCCAATCGGTAAAATTGAAAAATCATATGGATGTCATTTAACAATCACATTTTGCAACTTTTGTGAATTATTGTTCTCCTTACAATTATTTCTAACTTCTGTTTCTTTCGATGTTATGTAAATGATTTATGTTGTTGTACTTCTGCTTAACAATTACTTAAGAAATCAAAACCTAGATTAAACAAATTTTCTTTCCTAAGCTCTCAATTCAATTTTCCACCATGAAATTATTTCACTTGAAAAATTTGTAGTGCAATATTTCAAGTCAAGAAGATTCAAAGTCTCATTATTGTATATACGGATTTAAGCAGTAGATATTATATTCTAAACACTAAAATCTACATAACTTATAATCTACAAAACCAAACTTTCTAAAATTTCGTTTACACATTTTCATGCTAGCCCAATCCAAGATTTTATGGCTAAAACATGCAAAAACAACAAATGATTAATTATTTTGTTCTTTATAATAGTAATGGTAGTTTTTAAAATGCAAATTTGGAGCCAAAAATTGGGGAAGTAGATTGCATGTAGTAATGACTAGGTTTTATGCAAATCCTAACATGTGCGGATGCACACGGATTCAAAATGAGCATCTTTTCAAAAAATTAATTTCCTTGCAGAAGTTATTTGTGCAATACAAGCGCATCAAAGTCTAGAAAAAAGGCCATTTTTGGTTCATTGAAATGAGTTTTTTTTTAAATTACTAGTAATCAAAATGTTCATGTACCCATTTTGTGCTAATTTGTGGTCCCCTGTCCTCTTGTTCTATAGTCTATAGTAGTCTAGTATAATTAGTAGCAGTGCATAGTATTGCATTGATTTTTAATGATTTTGATTAATTTTTATTGGTGTTTTAATTTTAGTTTTTTTAATAATTTTTTTAAATTTAATGAGTTTTTTAGTTCACTTTAATAATTCAAAAATTCATTTTTGTGATTTTTTTGCATTGCTTTTGCATTGCACTTGTAGTAATCGTAGCCCTAGGAGCACTAGGAGTCCTATGGTATGAAAAAATGTTTTTGGGACAAAAATGTTTAGTGTTTTTTGCAAAGGTCCATGTCTATGTTCTATTGTAGGAAGTGGAGGGATGGTAGCAAGGGTTGCCATTATGTGAGCATAGGAGTGTGAGTCTATAAGCCTAGAATACCACACACCTATATAATAGGTGTATATAATATAAACATCATCTATGATTATATGATACATATGTTACAATTACCCATATTATAGGTGTTTATGATAGATACACCTTCTAGAGATTATAGTGTGTGGTATCCATATTAAAGGTACCTATATTGTAGGCTCAAATGCTCACAACCTCGCATTATTGGGCTCACATACCAGCACAATTGGGATGGTAGGAGGGAGAATGCAATTGTCTATAGCCATAGATGAAATTTTAAAGCATACATAATAGTAGTTGAGACTTGAGAGTGTAATAATTATATATGAAGTACAATATAGATTTGGCTTTGCAATGGGATAGTAACTATGTTGAAGTATATGTTTTGAGTTATGTCAATGCACAATTATTGGATTGTATAACACGGTGACCAATAGTTGTGGGTATTGTAAATAAGTCATGTAGATGGTTGAATGAGATTTTTCGTTTGCTATGATTCATTGTTGATTGAATAATTTGTTTGAAATAACAAGCTTAGAATTGAAGTATACAAGCATGAATATAATGAGGATGCCCTTTTGCATATTGTTAATGACATGCCTTCAATGCAATATAGTTGGTGTAGGTAGAGGGAACCAGGATTGTCATACCGGACGAACGTTTGGTTTGCTCGTCCGTCAGGCGCGGACGTGAATCCATTAGGGCGCGGACGGGTTCGTGTCCAGTTTGTCCGGACCGTCTGTCCATCCCGTTCGATCACTCTGACCCGTCCGGTATGACAACTTTTCTCGGGAACTTCAAAATGTGGTGTACCATGATGATAATAAGATGAGAATTACACAATGTAATGTCAAACAAAGATTGTTGCATAAGAAAGAGATGGAAACTCATCTACCTTTATCAAAAAACATCATTTTTTGCGTATTTTTTCCCTAATGCCAATGGACTTATTTGAGTGTAAAAATTTCAAATTGTGTGTTGTAGATTTATATTCAAGAGAAAACTTTTCACTACGTCACTTTTTCTTCACATGCAACTATTCAATATTCATCTTATTAAAGTTTGCAAAATTCCAACATAGAGAGAGATTGACACATTGAGAAGGCCTTGACTCAAAAAGGATCTATCCACAAAAGCATAATGTTCAAGTACAATTTAAATGAAGAAGGGATTATGCATAACAACAATTTCATATTTCAAAGAAAACACTCACATACTTTATTACTCTACATCCTTCATGGGTAGTTGGGTACATTTTGAAAAACATGGGCTTCAATGTTAGGGTGCAAAATGTGGTTTCATTTCATTTGAGCCAATGATAGCCACATATGTTTGTATCAAAGTAGCTATAGTGACTATAGTAGCTGCAAGATATGACAATGGAATCCATGGTCTTGAACAAAATTGCTTCTTGAACTCAAACCCATATTTATTTCTTCTCCTTTTTGTATAGTTGCTCACATTTGTCATCATTGTAAAAAAGTTTTTGGTGACGTAAGGCTTTGCAATATTGTGGTTGATGCATTTCCACATGTCCACTATAATGTCATGTGAGCCAACTTTTACTGATAAGACACCCCTTTTCTCTAAGAGAAGGACATCTTCTGAAGTCCTTATCAAACCTCCCATAAAATTTGTATAACATATGGCACCATATTGTCGGCGTCCACCAGGGCTTGTTAGTGATTCGTGTACAACAAAGTTGCGAAGATATTCCTCAGTTCCATCGTATACTTGAAGAAAAGGCACTGACAAGCAACCTTTCTCAAATGAAATATCTTCAAAACATGTAAACTCCTTGCCCTTTATTGTCACCCCACATGCCTCTAAATGAGTAGCTGAATATCTTGGAGGATAAGATTTACTGTGAATTGCTCTCAAGCTCTCCCACCCACATAATATGTGGTAGGTGCTATCAAGAATGTGGACTCCACGATATGAATTAGCATGTTGTAATTGATTAATCATCCTTCTCTCTACAACCTCAAATATTTCTTTGTCATCAATAAGAGGATTAAGAAAATAGTTCCACACCACACATGCACCTATATTCTGTGCTTGCCAATCCTCGCTTTCCCATTCTTGCATCTCACCCACATTGTCTTTGCATTCTGTCACTAGTATGTTGACCACTCTTTCCAGCAATTGTATGGGGATTTGACTTTCCACCAGATAAAAAGCCTCCCCCATTGCATTGATATACATACGCCATGCCGGGTTCCTCATCACAATTTGTAATGCCGGACCAAAGCTTTGGACTTTTTCAAACCGATGTTGCAAAAACACAACCAAGAGAAGGGCATCCAAAGACAAACGGCACTTGATCTCCTCAATCGCGTATGAATTGGCATGAGGACTGTGGCGGTAAACTGCTTCCCAATACTCCTTTGGTTCAAGGACCACACATTTGCAAAAGCTATCCCATCTGTCTCCGGTGAGTTGTAATGCTCTTGCGACTTCAACTTTGACTCTTTCAAAGTCATCAGAATGAAAACTCTCATGACAATGGTGCAAAACAAATCGACAATGTCGAGGTTCGTAATGCTCAGTATTGGTCCGCAATTTAGAAGGTACCTTCCAGATCAAAAGTTGTGAAGCCTGGGCATCATTAACTTCCTCCCTTTCGAGGGCAACATTGACTTGAATAACCCAATTGCTCTTTTTAGTTCCTGTCATTTTTGAATTTGTTCCAACCTTGCAATTCTTGGATATGTCTACAAACAATCATAGAGTAAGATCAATTAAAAATTAAGTCCTTGCAATGTCATTGATAAGCCTTTGCAACTGATTCTTTCTTTGCGTCTTCGATTTTATGGCTCCAAGAAGTTATACTAGACTAGAGGAAAATAATTATGGTGCCTAGAAGTGTGGATTTTGTTGGACCCCAAAAGATGACTTGACTTAGAAAGTCGAGTGGGATTTTGAGACAACAAAGGATTCACCTTGTAGAAAATATCCGCTTGAAATGTGCAAGCTCCTCTCCAAGTTGATGGATCTTCTAAATAAGCTCCCGAATCCTTTTCACTGGACATTCAAGGTCAGTTGATGTTGCTACARGGTATGAAATGCATTAGATCACTATAATGGAACATCAATTTGATCCTTTAACTTGCACCATTCTATTAAAATGGTGCAGTAGAGCCTGAAGTAATGAAGGAATTAAATGCAATGATTTAGTTACAGAACCAGGACGGGATGGAGATGGAAGCTCTAGCTAGTCTTGCAAAATGTTGAGGATGAAATGCAATTAGCATAATAATTACCATAYATTTTGACACATAYACAGCAAGYTTATGTCAGCATTTACAAGCACAAAATAYTGCCCATGTAATGGAATTGACGTAAAATGATAAAACACAATGTCTACAGGYCAAACTGGTAGCATATTACGGAGTACTAGCTAGGTTGCTTTGACCTTGTTCCAAATTTTAGGGCAACCAAGGATGGACAAAAACATATTGCTAACAATSAGATAGAAAAGTCAACTTCGTTAAATTGGCGGTATTACATTACTTACAAGTCACTTTTCAGAACACCTATTCTGAAATGTAAATCCATACTAGTCCTAGATGTTAGACCTCTATGTCACAGTTTTTGGTGCTGGAATTACGCCCACTTTAACAAAATTGACATGCTTTGTGACACTAAATCAAAGCATGTTCTGTTYGGAAGACCGTTTTGTACCATCCCGTGTGAGGGGGCTCTGGCAAAGCTTCGTATTGTCAATGTCGACAGYATACACAGCAACTCTAGCCAGGATCCTGACTATACAAAATCATTTAAGTCTTCCAGTAAGGTTGAATATATAATACAATTACCTAACTTGGTGGGGGTCAGGTTGTCAGTAAGCTAGCTAGCCACAAACATTTGCAGCCAAATAAAGACGGACATGAAGTTGTCAAGCTTACGTTGGTACCGCATTAAGTTACGTTACCGCAGTAGTGCAGTACATCTCAACAGGCAGCTTAGCCTCCTGAAAACACAAATGCAACGCGATGCACAACTGGTACGAAGTGTGGTACTCGTCGATCTACCGAATGCCCTAGGCACAGACATCATGCTACAAAGGCGAAATCAAGCACACTTACTCTGATGAGGATGACCTCCACTAAGTTCATAATAACAACAATTTCGTTAGATCAGAGGTATTTCTATCCGTAGCCGGCACCTTCGGCCGGAGAACACACGTACGTAAGTTCTAAAACGAAAAGGCATACCCGTCCTAGATTAGATTGAAGACAATTATATATGAGTCAAGTGGAAAATTGTAACGGAATTGACGAGTCATGCCAGTGCGAGCAAATAAATTCAGTTGAATTGATAAGTCAAGTAGAGCTTCAAACGAGCACATACGTTACTTACCTCACAAATTAATGTCCGGGACCAATTGAAAGTAGCTTTATATAATTATATTACTGGGGAGATCGATGGAGTCGTCTCCACCACCAGCAACCGAGTTGCAAGTTAAGTCCCGAATGATCAACTCCCAACGCCTCCGAAAGCTGCTAATCCAGGTGACGTTGGAGGTGCGCCTCGTGCACTCAGCTCGTCTGGCCTCGACCCCCGACCGACCGAATTGAAATAGTTCGAAGTCACCAGCTCTGCCAATCAAATCAATCTTTAACGCACCCTCGGGCTCCGAATCAGTGCACGGCACCTCCGAGGAAAGACAAACGGGTCCACATGCGAAGCTCTCTCGATCGAAGATATATAGAATGGAACGAACGACGGTGGGAATCGCCTCCGAAACACTAGGAAGCACTCATGCAGGTGACGTTGGAGGTGCGCCTCGTGCACTCAGCTCGTCTGGCCTCGCCCCCCAATCGACCGACCGAATTGAAATAGTTCGAAGTCACCAGCTCTGCCGATCAAATCCAATCAATCTTTAACGCACCCTCAGGCTCCGAATCAGTGCACGGCACCTCCGAGGAAAGACAAACGGGTCCACATGCGAAGCTCTCTCGATCGAAGATAGAATGGAACGAACGACGGTGGGAGTCGCATCATTTGTACTGCGATCGATCGATCGCACGACTAGAACGTACGCTGGTGGGACGAAAACCTCTTGGCCGACTGACTGACTCGTCGATAGACCTTCAAGAAATCTGGACATGATGTCTGGCTGTACGAGACTCTGTTCGTCGGTTGTGCACGGGCATGATGGCGCTCCTAAAAATGAATGAAACTGCTGAGCTTCGTGTCGGGCGGGGTGGGTGGGTACTGGGTAGGGTCGGTCTAGCTCTCCTACCAGGCCACTTGTGGCTGGCAGGCCTTGTAATCTTGTTCTTTGCAATGAATTTCCGTTTCATTTCCATCAAAAAAAGAAAAAAGAAAATCAATGAAACCAGTCGGAGAATCGAATCTGTGGTTGGCACAGACAGGTCAAGAAATTAAATGGTAAAGTAGCCTGAGAATTGCACAGTACGATTCGAAAATAAATTGGTAAATATTCTTGATTCGGTTACAATAGTAAGGGCCTGTAGTCGTCGATCCATGTGGGAGGGTTGATTGACTTGATTCTGAAGACTTTTTTTCTTGGGATGTAGAAACTAAATGGTAAGTTGCGGCCAAAGTGTTTCACAGTTTCAATATTAAAGTAAAGTATACTCTTGATTCGGAGTCCCAAATAATTAAGCCGTCGACTCATGTGAGATAATGTGACTGTATTAGAAGGAAGTGAAAAAAGAGAGTCATTTACTTGAAAAGCTTATGAGACATGTATGAATGTGCAAGTTGCCAAAACAGTACAGTACTGAGGATTGGTATCAGATTGCAAGTTGCCATACAGTACCCAGAATTCCTGGATGAGAATAATACGTAATTGGTGATTTTTTGCTCCACTTGTAACTTGTTGCAAGACTTCACCTCAGCTTGCTGGATGCCCGACTCGATTCCAAGCCATGCCACAATAATAAGGAGTAAGTTAATTGATTGACAAATGGTGGGGTATCATATAACTACCGACAGAACTCGTCAATACTATACTGTACTGACACAGCGACCTACTGGAGCCAGCAGCCAGACCATGAATCCATGATATCTGGTCGATTTTCATTTGCTATGAAAAATAAAGTCACATGAAAAGCAAATTAACTTAATTTTCATAAATGTGAATCGGAAACAAGGAGTGAATCCGTTATCCGTGCAGACTAAAAGTTAGTGCAGACACTTCTCCTCCGTCGATTGCTGCACGCKGCGCAAATCCACTGTAGCTTAGCTTCACCACAGCAATAGCGCCGAACTTGACTTTGTGCAGCCTGCTCTGGATGGCCGGGGTGAACTGGCCCCCTCGCTCGGGCCAGGTTGAATTGACCCCCTCATTGCCCCGATTGTGGATGGATGGGGGATGAGGGTGAGTGTCCGTCCGTCCCTCCCTGACCTCCTTCCGACCTCCCTGTTTGGCTCCGACCTCCTGCCCCCCTCGACCTCCTTGCCCCCCTCGACCTCTCTGCTCCCCTGGACATCTCTTCCCGTCCTCTCTTCCGACCTCGACGAACAAATTTCTTCCTGTTCGGATACTGCATCATTCCGATATCTGAATGCTACTCACCGGATCTGCCCCAAATATGGAATTCCTGCTTTTTGATGTTTGATTTTTGCGCTTCAATCTCGGAGAGCTGTTTCAATCTTGGAGAGCTGTTTCAATCTTGGAGAGCTGTTTCAATCTTGTTGTAGGTCCGTCAAGTGTGGATCTGGAGTTCCGTTGGAGTCTTTGCTGTGTCATTTTGTCCAAGTATGTACATAACATAGCAATGGGTAACAAGTTTATAAGCTACAATGTTACAATTCCATTGCAATGTCGAGAAAGTACATAAATTATTTTGCAAGTTGCATCAAGTTGTATCAGATTGAAACAATGACTAGCCGTTCTCAATGATTTTCAAATGTCCAGCCTCCTACCTTACTGTCTATCTGCTAAGCTTGACTTGCTAGTTTGATTCTTCTTCATTGAGTGAACTTGGAATGTGTAGTTAGAAGGAATTTAGCGTTCTCCCTTTGGTATGCTCATTTCACCGTCAAGTAGGATAATTTTTGTGTTTTTTAGGCTTCTTTCTTGCTGGCAAATCCAAGCTTGATGGAGTACTAATGAGTACTAATGGAGTACATTGCAGCTCTATTTTGAGGTTTGGGATTGTGCCAAAATTTAAAAAAAGAAATTCGTTGAATTTCCATGCCATCCCAATTCTATGTCATGCAGATCAATAGAACATAATCTATTTTCACTTCAATGCCAACTATTGCATAAGATCAAGGAAAATGCATCTTTCAATCTCATGTGAAACAAGATTCAAGAGTGACTTGCACCCGTAGCATTACTCAATGTTAATGGTCTACTAATTTCCAATTTTTACGATAGATATACATTCAATCTTTCTTTATTTTTTGACACAAATGATACGGGATTTTATTGCAGGGGAATTTAAAAAAACATTATTTTATTTCTTCTACATAGACTAGGTGCGAACAGGGCTCCCTTGCTCGCGCATTTCTGAACAAACAAGATGGTTTTAAGATCATTCTTTTAGTGAAATCTCTTCACCATGAAGTCTTCCCAAATCGCCAATTTTTAGTTTTTTTAAAAATTGTTTTTCCTATTTTTTTAAATTATAAAATCAAATACCTATTTTCATGAAATTTTTCACTTTTCTAGTTTTCCTACTTAGAGAATTTTTCTATACTTTTCCTTCCTAGGGTACCTTCTTCTTGAAAGAATATGTATTGAACATATTTTTTTTTTTAATTAAAATTTTTTTTTCTAATTATATAGTACTCTCAAAAAATCATGAGTACTGTGCAAATCGCTACAAAAAACGGTCGGTCTTTCTTGCAATGACCCAGCAACATGATGCAACTTAAAAAATAATTCATGTCCTAAAATGCAAAGCTTTAAGATTTTATTGTACTTTGAGGGATGCATTTCAAGCTCATTGCACTTCAAGTCCTTGAAGTATTATGGAGTAAATTTTTATAGAAAGGATTTTATACCTAGTTCAAGTGTTTTTCAAACCCACCAAATCTCAAGTAGGGTAATGCAGGAACCATGCTCACACTAATACTTGCACACATTTAAGTGCACATACCTTATAGTTGTGAGGATGCACAAGCAACAGAGATCATCTCTTGTGGTTGTGAAACACTCTAGTGATGAAATGGCACAGAAGAGACTCCCAAAACATCAAACTTCAAACAGATCCTACTTCTAAGGAGCTTCTCAAGAGTGAAATGATGCATATCTCAACATCAAGAAAGTTTCTACATTCGAGCATCCAATTTTTTCAAACACAGAGCTTTCACAGTTGAAGCAGATTCGGTGAGGAGCACTCGGATTTCGCAGAAGAAAAAAAGGGTGCAACATCGGAACAGCAAAGAAGTTGCACGTCAACGTCGGAACTCGGAAGGAGGCAGGTCGGAGGGGAAAGAGGCAGGGAGGTCGGGACGGACAGGGAATGGTCCCCTCATCCCCCCCATCCATCCACAATCGGGGCAATGAGGGGGTCACATTAGATGTTTTCTGGGGGTTGGGGAGGGCCGTTTTGGGCCTGTTCCCGACCCTGATACCCCCGGTAGTTTCAGGGAACAGCCGTTCCCGAGCCGTTCCCGAGCCGTTCCCGATAGAAAAATTTTGAAAAAAAAAAAAAAAAAAATTTACATTCTTGAAATGAGAAAAAAAAACAGAATGGTTTTTCTTTTTCTTTTTTGAAAAAAAAATTTAAAATTTGCCGATGTGGCAGTCGCTCGACCACATCAGTAGGCAGTAGGCAATTTGCAGGGAGTTTGCAACAGTTCCCAAGGCCTGATAACTCGCGGCCCTCCACAATGCTGGAAACCCATCTAATGATTCACCTTGGCCGTCAGTTCACCCAGGCCCCTCGGAGATGCTTCGTAAAGTCCAATGCTGGTGAATCACTTGGTCGAGATAAATTAAGCGGTCCATAAAGAAGAAGTGGCTAATTGGCTATGTAAACCTAACGTGGTGGAATATGTTGATTTAACAAGGACAAGGACTAGTGTGCCTTGTGCCGTTCCCATAGGCAAAATTAAAGTAAAAGTAATTTTCTCAATTTTTTTAAAACCAAAAATAAGTCAAAAATCAATAACTTTCACCCCGTAGGTTGAAACGGCACAAAACAAAGCCCGTGCACCCCTCTTCGCCGAGAGCTTTCCGACAGTATCAAGCACACCACCGGCGGACGCACGGTCCGAGAGATCTCAGCAAGCAAGACAGCAAGCAAGACAAACAGCAAGCAAGACAGCCAGCCCGCCCGCCAGACAAACAGACAGACAGATAGATTTCAAGGATAGATGCATTAATTGGAAAATTCTGCTGCAGCATATACATGGAATCATTCTTCTATTTATAGTTAGAATTAGCAGAAGCGCTAGCTTGTTCCTTCACTATTTCCTGAATCACTGCACAAATGCCAACAGGAGCACGAGCTCAACCGAATATCAACAAACCGGAGAGTGAGCTTTACTAACGCGCACGGATAGCCCCTTTCAAGAAACCGTCATCGACAATGGAAGAATTCAGTAAAAGTAATTGCGTTGTGCATGTAGGTGCAAGGAGTTCAATCTCAACCTTACAAAAGCATGAGAAAAATGACGCCATTTTGAAGAAGGCAGTTGAAGGAACTCCAACGTCAACCGCAAAGGAGGTGATTCTTCTTTCCATTTTCATGTTTTTGAATTGCATCTATTTGAATGATGTCTCAGTACACTAATAATGGTATTTAGTGTTGGCAACACTAATTACAAACCATAACACTAAATGTCAACAATCATGTTAGTGTTACAACTCTAAATGTCAACATAGACACTATTTGTCAACTATTGGATAAAATTATTTTACAAAATTACATTTAGTGTTATATATTATTTCATCAAATTGCAATTAAAAAAATATAAGCCTAAATATATGAATTAAGGGGTGTTGAACACAACACGAAATGTAAACTATTTGAAATTTAGTGTGGGTGTGGTAAAAGTTCAAGTAACACTATTAGTAACATAACACTATATTCCATTATTAGTGTAGTCCTATATTGTGAAGTATTCCTATGCGAAAGAAGTTTGTAGTGATAGTACTACAAAAGAGTTTGTGTAGCTGAGAAAATGAAGTCTTCCATATTTGTGTCTGGACTCCGACAATCAAAGAACTTGATTTAGGACAAGACACAAACAAGACGGAAGTGTGACTGTTTTGGAGGTCATCCCAAAAAAATTTCTTGATGTATGAAGAAGACATATTACTTGTCTTTATGAAATGATATGATCTAAAGCGTCATTGTTTGCAAGACTGGGGGATAACTTTTATGAAGGTAAAGAATATGTGAGTCTTGCATTGGAAGTTATAAGTTGTTTATAGTGTTTCATGGAAGTCGAAGCATTCATGCTACCCAAAATTATATATATATATATATACACATGGATTGCATACAAATGTTTGCTTTCAACAAGGGAAGGAAGAGATAGGAAAGGGTATTGTAATGGGGTTGACAAGGTCAAAGTATACTAAGAGAGAAATTTCAAAATGGTGTCCTAGCATTAAGGTCACTTCGTGCACATCCTTTGGAGCCTCTAAAACTTATATTTTCCCAACAAGATGGATTGAGTGAAGAAGTAGAGCGTCAAGGAAGCACATGGACGTACTACTATGGTCTGATATGCTTTTGAATAGCCTCGTGAACATGTAATGCAAAAGAAAAAAATGGAATGCTTGTCTTTACTGCAAATGGGGTTTGACAAGAGAACTTGGAGAAGTGATTGCTCTGGAATGACCTATCTTCATGGGGATCAAGACAATGTGGAGAGGGTTACTTAGAGTGTATAAAGACATAGTTTTCTTTTACTGTTGTGGAAGCACCAGCACTCTTGATGCGTGCAACTTGTTGAATTAGACATTGTGACAAATTTGTGTGTTGTTATTATTTAGTGCTCAACGAAGAAGGAATGAAAATAAAACAATCATTCAACAAAATAAAGGTTAGTGGTAAATGTTTTTGCTTAATGCATTGCTTCTACAAATTGCACGAGAATTGAGATCAATATTAATTTCGGTAGCCAACATCACGCAATCACTGCAGAGGTGGAAACCGGAGAGCTCTATAAGCTTTCAAAATGTGCCAAATGTGAACTCCTACGAAAAAGTTATAAAAAATTGCAATTAACTAGATGAAGTAAAATAATTGCCTTCATATAGCACGAATAAATCTATGCACTAATGAGTCACTCATTTTTGCGCTAAAAGGACCTCCTCTGGCCATTTAGTATAGTACAATAAGGCAAGTCCTAGACACAAGAATTTAAGCAACTATTACTGAAAGCACATGACCTTCCAGTATGGATTTTCTGCCCTAAATCCGCTTTTAAAGTACCCCTTCCTCTTGTAGTGATGTCAATCTAAAGAGCTTGCTTTTGAGTTAGTAAAATAAAATCTTAGTCACACCAGTCTTCCATGTACGTCACTAGCCAATTTAAACATCAATGCACAATTAATTTTTAATAGTTGAATTCAGAATTGCAGATTGTGTTTAACCCTTAAAGGACGGACCTATCACCGTGGGGAAAGGCGGGGTGCAATATGTAGTGCTTGACCAAGGGGAAAATACTATGCACGCACATGTTTAACTTTGGAAGAATTGTACAATCTAATACCTGATGCTACCCAGTCAAAAATTGCAATAAAGGAAGCTTGGCACAAAACACTTTCATGTAAAAATCTTTACTATCTTCATAGAATCAGGGCTACCTAAAAATATGGAAGCAATCAAAGACTCTAAATTTGACTTCTCATGATGATTGACATGTGTGTCGTCACTTTTGCTAAAAGTATAGATGAAAATTAGTGAGTATCCACTCACCAGATGAGATTTTTGTCATCTAAAGGACAAAAAACGTCCGCCTCGTCCTACAAAGGTTAAAGTGTTCTTAAAAAGATCTTGTGCCAACTCATGACAAGTTTATAATATCACAGGTACAACAACAATGTGTGTCGAGAAAAAAAACTCATCATTTTTAAATTTGAATAGGACTGTTTATGATGCTATTATAGGTTCAATTTAAAAAGCCCAATCATAGTTTGAGCCTCCTATCTTATCCACGGAAACCTTTGAAAAAGGTGGACCAACCTCCAAAGTGGATCAACCTCCAAAGTGGTTGACCAATCTTTAATGGGTTAAATGGTCCTTTTTAAAGCATAATACTATAAATCCTCCCCATCCAAAACCCTAATGCCCCACTTCAACTTTCAAATATTCTCTTTAGTCTTCTTTCACACAGTTTCATTGGAAAGAAAAAAAATCATGTAAAAAAAAATTTCTCATATTAGGGTTTGTTTATAAATGATGGATGGATGAAGTTTTTCATGATTTGTACTAATTAAGGTAGAGGTGCCTATTACTGACCGGTGTCCCATCACCAATCAATAAGGTGCCATATTTCCAACCAAAGGTGGAACGAAATTCCATTTTATCTTTGGAATGCGTGTTTTTTATTTTTTCAAGGTTTGGACCAATAAGTTTATGATACATAAGTGAGCAAGAAAGTATGAAGCAATGAGCGGGAAAGTAGCTCTTGAATGATTGGAATTAGATGATTCTAGATGTTGATCATGGGTCAAGCCCAACTTTTGCCTTTCAAAATTCATAGTAATTTCAAATTTAAGAGATAAAATTACCAAATTTTTGCAACGTACCCCCTTTACTTTTGTTAATTCACCTTTAAGAATATTTGATTTGTCTAGCACTACCCTAGAATCCTAGATCATGTCCAGAATTGCTTATTTGATCGTTTACAGGTACTAGTAACTTACTTCTTTTAATTTATTTTGCAACAAGTTTGTTTGGTTTTGAATTTAATGACATTGCAACTTGTGGACAGTTCTCTTACTTCAACTTCAATTTTGTAGTAACATATTGTACATATAAATACATTTAAATTTTGTCGGTCTTGAAAATGGAAACTTATAGGATTCCTTCTTGAAGTCAATTGTCACAACTTTCCAAAATGAAAAGGTCCGCATCAATTAACCCCTTATTAATCAAACATTTAATTTTCAAACAACAAATGAACGTGAACACAAACATGTTCCAAACCCATAGAATTTTGGAGTTTTTTTATCTATCTAAATGTTTGTAGATTTTATGATTGCATAGATGTGAGCCCCCAATTCATCACTCGGGACTCACAGTTTTCTTTTTTTTGTTTTTAATTATTTTGAGTATAGTTTTAGATACAAAACGACATGGATAGTATGTTATACCAAAACAAGTGTTGTACATTCCAATATAGCCTTTGTACATATTAAGCCTAATTTTACTAAAAACACCAAATTTCGCATGTAGATAGGGTAGAAACCCACCTATTGTAAATAATAAAAGTGTTAGTAAAATTGCCCAATTATCTACACCTATTGTGCAATGAGACGCAAGAAGGCTAATTTGGTCCGAGGGAATCATGTAAGAACCCTAAGATAGATTTCCAAAGATAGGTTTTAGTTTTCCCATCCCATCGATGAAATAGTAGAAACTCCAAATGTTAGCCTACAGGTGAAGAAAATCCAAAAGCTTGCAATTTAAGTTAGTTTTTCTTGGTTTCTTTAGTTCTTGCAAACATGTGTATGTTTAGGATTTAGAAAAGATCCATTGCTTGGAAGGCACGATGGATTTACGCTAGGCACCCATAGAATGAGAATCAAACCTAAAACTCAAGAGCCTGGTTGTGCTCACTTATTTACCAAGGGTGGGTAAATAAGCGCTCACAATAGATTATAAAAAAATTCTTAGCTAGGATACAAGTATGTTTGCCTTCAAGAATTAGAAATTTTAGCTCAAAAAATAACTTTTCAAAATTGACATGAATATATAAGTTAAATAATACTCTTGATAATTCACCATAATCAGAAATAATCATTTCAATCTTATGAAAAAATAATCTAGTAAAAAATTACAAATATTCAATCTATAATTGATTTTAGAAGGGATTTTCAATTTTCAATTTAAAAAATTATTGTAAATATTAGTTAGTACAACAATTGAGCAGTCCATATAGATATCATTGAACCCCTAAAAGCCCAAGGGGTTTGGACAAAACACAAAAGTGTTATAAAATATAAATTCTATGACTTTTTTGAAGTTTGCATCAAAGAAGTTTATGTGAAGCACAAAAAGTAGAAGATATCCTTACGGTCAAAATTATAAAACTATCTTCAGATTATTTTCAAATGAATTTTGAAGATATAACTTCAAAAATTTACCAAAAATGCAATTTCTATCCTGAACACTTGAACTTTTTTTGATTGGTCAAAATTGTGGTTTCTACTGAATTGTAAAAAAATGCATAAGATTTGGTCATAAATATATCAATTCCTTCCCCAAACAGTAAGTTTTTCAACACTAGAAAATTGTAGTTCGTTTTTTGCCTATTTCGCAAAACACTTAGAATTATAGTATAGGAGTTCAATATCCAAGGAATGATCAAATAGTCTAACGTATTGCGCTTAGAGTCACTTTGTTTAATAGAATTTATTGTACAATGACAATCCTAAATGGAAATAGTATTAAAATAACCCATTGGTCTAGGAATTGGGATCACTCATTTATCCAATCACTAGTTTTCGTCCAATAGACATGGATGCACAATACAAATATGCAGTTCCAGTCTTATCCTAGTGTCTTTGTTCAAACAAAAAACACGCTTAACGCGAGGGAAAACATAACATATAGCTTTAAGCAACCAAGTCTTCAGTTCCTGTTGCATTCGCTTGAAGCGTAGGCTCACATATATTCGCTTAAAGCGTCACTCATCACTCATCAAATCACATATTAGTATAAGCAATTCCATCACAATATCTCAATATCACTTATAGCATTTCTATATTAAATTTGTTGGAAGTCGTTCTATCAAAACAACTAATTGCAAACTTTTCCTCAGTTCACTGTAATACTATCCAATTGCTTTGAGCATTCACAACACAAGTCTATGATCTTTATCAATTCTCACTCACACAATCCCCTATCAATTCAATTGCACTTCTACAAATTCTAATTCAACTTCCAGTTCTAGTTCCAATCTCAATTATTCAATCACTGGATTTACACAAAGTCATACCACACCCAATCACTGGGATTTCTATACAATAGATTTATAATCTAATTAACTTCAGATACACTCATTTGGCATTCAGCTTCAAGCCACGTGACTAATTCAGTCATACGTTTAAAACGGACTCTCAGTCAATGCACTTTAACACAATTCGCTTGGAGCATTCATCACTTACACAACCAACATCTCTTAAACACTGAAGTGAACCCTAAATAATGGATTCAATGTAAATTGCTTTAAGCATACATCAACACACACACGCCAATTTGCTTATAGCAGATGTACAAACAACATACGCTTAAGCGGACTCCAACTGATCCGACCATTCAGATAACAATTATGACGAACACAACTTTCACTCAATTAATTGCTTCAAGCCTCACTGAGATCACCAATTGCTTAAGCCAATTCCACAATTACAATAATATCAATAATAACAGCTTTAAGCGTACAAAACTAGGAATTCCTCTTACAGGAAATAACTGACACACAAACAAATGCCTAATCGCTAGGACTTCAACTTAATCAAACATAGACAATTGCCCAATCATTGGGACTTACACACACTTCAAATTCTGCTTAAAGCTTTTATTACAAAGATGAAATCATATGAAGAACAATACAACTGGAAAACTTCTGCACATCAAGTATATACACAACAACTAGCCCACTGGGAAGAAGAAGAATGAACTCTAATGTCTCCTTATCAACTCGCTGAAGCGACTGCCTAAATCTTCACCAGTTCAACCGTTTAGATATACATCTTTTTGCTATAAGCGTCCACAATAATTTCTCATATCTAATGCATATAAATAACTATTACCAATTAATTCTAAAATCAAGTCTTATTCGGACTCTATTCACACAACAAAAAGGAAAATGAGTTTATTCACAAAATTTTCACATTTACAAATATTCTAAATACATTGTGCTATTTCTCTTATGATTATTTTTGCCCGTAGCGATCTTAGTTTTGAATATAAATACTGAAAGACAACCCAATATTTTCAAGGGAAAAAAAAAAATTCAAAAAAAAGTTTTGTTTTGCCCGAAAATTCTGCCCAAAGTAGGGTAGCGACCAAAAAATGGTTGTTTGAGCACTTAGGGGTTAACAATCACATATTGCAACTTTTGTGAATTATTATTCAATTTGCAATTTCTAATTTATTTTTTCTTCATAACAATATTATGTTAATGATTTATAATGTTCAACTTCTACTTAACAATTACTTAATGAATTAAAATCCAAATCTAAAATTTATTCTTTCCTAAGCTCTTAATACAATTTTCCACCATGAAATAATTTCACTTGAAAAATTTATAGAGCAATATTTAAGTCAAGAAGATTCAAAGTCTCATTATCAAATATAACAAGTTAACCCCTAAAGTTCCATTATCCCCTCGAGGAACAAATTAGATTTCGGGCAGGTTCTTGTGACTTTGATTTTTTATGAAACTTTTTGAAACTTTCTCATAAGATAGAAAAATTGATCAGCTTTGTGGGAATATAATTTTTATTTCAATTGGTGCCCAAGAGCAAAAGTTATACCACAAAAACCCTAGAATTGAACTCGGCGGGCAGCAGAAAAAAATTTGCAAATATTCAAAATTAAGTTTTTACATTTTTCTCATGAAACGATATTTTTTTTCTACATGTGAAGCTTTGATTCATTCTATTTGGACTAGTAATGAGAAAGTTATGGACAATCTTGTTTTTTGGGCAATCTAAGCATCTTTTTGTAAAAAAAACTTATAGGATTCATTTCTGAATGCAATTTTCACAATTTTTCAAAAAACATTGTTGGACAAGGTGAAGTTTATTTTCTAGAACAATATCACCATTGGGATTATTGTGTTTCAATTCCATCTTAGAGCTATTAACCATTTAGTTTTTCTTTCAATCTTGGACCTACTTCTAGTTAATAATTTTTTAAAGATTGAAAATCAAGTGCTTTTTTTTTTTTTTGTAATTTTAGACTTTCAATTCAATTTTTCAACATGAAAAAATTTTAAATGCAAAGTCTGTAGTACAAATGTTTTTGAGAAATGACAATCAAAGTCATTTGAAATTGCAAGCCAGTGTTCAAAAAAGCTTTCTCTTTCAACTTTGAATGCTAATAACTTCCAATCTATACGGTCAAACTTCATGAAATTTTTACTACATGATCTAAGAAAAGTGAAGTACAAGATCTTACGGTTAGATTTCAATAAAAAGTTGCTTTTTTTTTACTTGGGTGCATGCAACAAAAATGACAGTTTTAAGTGGTTTTTGATAGAAAAATGACCTTGGGACTTTAGGGGTTAAAAAATGTTTATTTTATTCTAAGTACTAATATCTAAATACCTTGTGATCTACAAATCAAAGTTTTTGAGATGTTTTTTACACATTTTCATGCTAGGTTAATCTAAGATTTTCTGGCTAGATATGCAAAAACAAGAAATGTTTGATTTTTATTGCTGTTTTTACTAGTAATAATAATTTTTGAGTGGTTTTTAGTATAACATAGTCATGGAACTTTTGGATATTACTACTTGAAAGTTAATATAATAGATTTTTTCTAATCATATATATATGGGTGGTTGTGCGAGCGCTTATTCACCCACCCTTGGTAGATGCGCAGGTACAACTCGGTTCTTGGTTGTATTGGTTAATTTCAGCTAAACGGGTATTTAGCATAGTCCATTGTGCCTTCCAAGCAACAAATCTTGTTTTATCCTTTGACAATATTGTCAATGGAGTTGTTTAAGTGCAAAAATTTCAGTTTGTGTGTTGCTAGATGCATCAATTATATTAGAGAGCATTTTTCACTACATCGCTTTTTCTTCACATGCAACTATTTAATTTTCATCTTGTCAAAGTTTGCGAAATTTTAACATGGAGAGAGATTGAGACATTGAAAAGGCCTTGACTCAAAAAGGATCTATCCACAAAAGCATAATGTTCAAATACTATTCAAATGAAGAAGGAATTATGCATAGGAATAATGTCATATTTCAAAGAAAACACCTACATATTTTATTAATCTACATTCTTCATGGTACATTTTGAAAAACATGGGCTTCAATGTTAGGGTGAAAAATGTGGTTTCATCCCATTTGAGCCAGAGATAGCTACATATGTTTGTATCAAAGTAGCTATAGTGACTATAGTAGCTGCAAGATATGACAATGGAATCCATGGTCTTGAATAAAATTGCTTCTTGAACTCAAACCCATATTTATTTCTTCTCCTTTTTGTATAGTTGCTCACATCTGTCATCATTGTAAAAAAGTTGTTGGTGATGAAAGGCCTTGCAATATTGCAATTGATGCATTTCCACATGTCCACAACAATGTCGTGTGTGCCAACTTCTACCGATAAGACACCCTTTTTCTCTAAGAGAAGGACATCTTCTGAAGTCCTCATCAAACCTCCCATAAAATGTGTATAACACATGGCACCACATTGTCCGCGTCCACCACGGCTTGTCAGTGATTCGTGTACAACAAAGTTGCGAAGATATCTCTCAGTTCCATCGTATACTTGAAGAAAAGGCACTGACAAGCAACCTTTGTCATATGAAATATCCTCAAAACATGTAAACTCCTTGCCCTTTATTGTCACCCCACATGCCTCCAAATGAGTAGCTGAATATCTTGGAGGACAAGATTTCCAGTAAATTGTTGTCAAGCTCTCCCACCCACATAGCATGCGGTAGGTGCTATCAAGAATGTGGACTCCATGATAAGAATTAGCATGTTCTAACCAATTAATCATCTTTCTCTCTAGATCCTCCTCTATTGTAGTGTCATCAGAAAGAGGATCACAAAAATAGTTCCACATCACACATGCACCTATATTCCGTGCTTGCCAATCCTTGCTTTTCCATTCTTGCATCTCACCCACATTGTCTTTGCATTCTATCACTAGTATGTTGACCACTCTTTTCAACAACTGTATGGAGATTTGATTTTCCACCAGATAAAAAGCCTCCCACATTTCATTGATATACGTACGCCATGTCGGGTTTCTCATCACACTTCGTAGTGCCGGGCCAAAGCTTAGGAATCTTCCAAACCGATGTTGCAAAAACACAACCAAGAAAAGGGCATCCAAAGACAAACGGCACCTGATATCCTCAATCGTGTACAAATTGACATGAGGACTGTGATGGTAAAGTGCTTTCCAATACTCCTCTGGTTCAAGGACCACACGTTTGCAAAAGCTATCCCATCTGTCTCCGGTGAGTTGTAATGCTCTTGCGACTTCAACTTTGACTCCTTCAAAGTCATCAGAATGAAAACTCTCATGAAAATGGTGCAAACCAAATCGACAATATAAAGGTTCATAATGCTCAGCATTGGTCCTCCATTCAGAAGGTACCTTCCAAATCAAAAGTTGTGAAGGGGCATCATTAGCTTCCTCCCTTTCGAGGGCAACATTGACTTGAATAACCCAATTGCTCTTTTCAGTTCCCGTCATTTTTGAATTTGTTCCAACCTTGGAACTCCTAGATATGTCCACAAGAAAGATCAATTACAAATTAAGTCCTTGCAATGTCATTGTCATCAATGTCATTCTTCACATCTTCAATTTCATGTCTCCAAGAAGTTGTACTGGACCGGAGGAATATGATTAAGGTGCCTAAGAGCATCCCCACAGCTGATGCTAAATTGAGACGCAGAATTGAGTGATTGGCGTGCTTTTTTCATCTGGCCGGCCTGTGTCGAGGATGACTGCCCCACAGCAAAACTGTGAATGAACACGGTCAAGACGGATAGGCACGCCATCCAAAAAATCCAGACTGTCGTGTTGATTTTATTTTTATTTAAAATTGATTTATCAATGTGATAAATTTTAATTATTTGATAACTTCTTTTCAATTTTTGAAATGAGTTCTCAAATTACTTGAGCTTTCTAATGTGGGAAAGCTCAATATATCCACATCGGGTGGTGGGAGGAGTCCCAACCCATGTGGAATATATACATTTGAACTAGTTGGAGCTCCAACAAGTTCAAATGCATATATCCCACATGGGTTGGGATACCTATGACCACTCCATGTGGATATAGTGAGCTTTCCCATATTTGAAAACTGAAATCTTCCAATATCCACATGGAGTGGTCATAGGTATCCCAACCCATGTGGGATAAACAAGAGCATGAATTAGCATGAGCTAATTCATGATGTTGTTTATCCCACACGGGTTGGCAATTGGCACACCTTCTACCAACCCAAGAGGATATATAGAGCTTCATTTTCCTTTGGAAGTTCAAATGAAGCAGAAAGTACTTCTTCACCTTCTTTTACATAAGTAAAAGAAGCATTTTCTGAAATTTCTTTAGAGCATTTCAACAAAAAAAAATTAAAATTGGAATTTGAAAGGGTCAGTATATGGGTTGACTGTCCTCTGCACCTCAAAATCAGGGTGCAAAGGACGGTCAACTCTTATACTGGCCACTATCAAGGCCCAGTATTTGACCGTCTGGTCTTTAAATTTGGCTATGGCCGGCCATATTTTGGCCTTGGCTGTGCTTGTAGTGGGGCAACAATGTGCACCCTGCTAGGCTAAAAACCCAGTCTGCGCCTCCTGCAGGGCACATGTGGGGATGCTTTAATAGTGTGGCTTTTGTTGGACACCAAAAGATGACATCACTCACAAAGCTGTGCTATATAATAGGTGGATCCTGACTGTACAAAATCACTTAAGTCTTCGCATTAAGTTTCTTTATGAAATAGTTATAGATCTTGGCAGGGGTCAGGTTGTCAATGAGCTACTGTAGGTCTGTAGCTAGCCACAAACATTTGCAGCCAAATAAAGAGGGATATGAAGTTGTCAAGGATACGTCAGTACCGCATTGAGTTAGGTTACCACAGTACATCTCAACTAGCAGCCTGGCCTCCTCAAAACACAAATTCAACGCTATGCACAACTGGTACGAATTAAGTGTGGTACTCGATCTACTGGACGACGCCCTATGCACCGACATCACGCTACAAAGGCGAAATTAATCAAGTGCAAGTAACTATTTGTGAGGAGAATGACCTCCACTAATTAAGTTCATACTCCCTCAGTCCCACTAAAAGCTTCCTTAATCATGCTGATTTACAATCTTTGCAGGAAGAATTTCGGAAGCTTTCAGTGGGACTGAGGGAGTTACATAATAACAACAATTTCATTGGATCATCTGGAGGTATTTCTATACGTAGCCGGCACCTTCGGCCTGAGAACGAACGTACGTTCTAAAACAAAAAAGCCATACCCGTCCTAGATTTAAGACAATTATATTATATAATATGAGTCAAGTGGAAAATTGTAACGGAATTGACGAGTCATGCCAGTGCGAGCAAATAAATCCAGTTGAATTGACAAGTCAAGTAAAACTTCAAACGCGCATATATGTTACTTACCTCACAAATTAATGTCCGGGACCAATTGAAAGTAACTTTACATATATTACTGGGGAGATCGATGGAGTCGTCTCCGCCACCAGCAACCCAGTTGCAAGTTAAGTCCCGAATGATCGACAGAACTCCCAACGCCTCCGAAAGCTGCTAATTAATCCAGGTGACGTTGGAGGTGCGCCTCGTGCATTCAGCTCGTCTGGCCTCGACCCCCGACCGACCGAATTGAAATAGTTCTAAGTCACCAGCTCTGCCGATCCAATCAATCCCCGGCCGATCCACGCAACCTCGGCCGGGCTCCACTGCACTTGCACTGCACCTCCGAGGAAAGACAAAAGGGTCCAAATGCGAAGCTCTCTCGATCGAAGATAAAATGGAACGAACGACGGTGGGAGTCGCCTCCGAAACACTAGGAAGCACTCATCCAGGTGACGTTACGTTGGAGATGCGCCTCGTGCACTCAGCTCGTCTGGCCGGCCTCGCCCCCCGATCGACCGAATTGAAATAGTTCGAAGTCACCAGCTCTGCCAATCCAATCCAATCAATCTTTGACGCACCCTCGGGCTCCGAATCAGTGCACGGCACCTCCGAGGAAAGACAAACGGGTCCAAATGCGAAGCTCTCTCGATCGAAGAGAAAATGGAACAAACGACGGTGGGAGTCGCATCATTTGTAGTGCGATCGATCGATCGATCGCACGACGAGAGCGCTGGTACGATGGGACGAAAACCTCTTGGCCGACTGACTGACAAAGTCCTCACGAATCAAGACAGACATGTCTGAGTGGCTGTAAGGATCCGTTCGCATGCGTGACCCGACCGGACCTCCAACATGGCCTTGGGGGGGGGTCGCATCAGCCTTTTTTTGTTTTTTGAAAAAGTGCCAGGATGGGCAATCACTTAAAATTTGGTGAAGCATTTTATTTCTTTGTACATTCATAAAAAGTATTCTCCACTTGTCTTCTTGTCTCTCCTATTTCAAAATTTGTTGCCTCATTCATTGGTTGTCGCATGTCATATAATTCCAAATGCCAATAGAAAAGTGGATATTTTATTTGGAGAACGGGTTTGCATCCGGAAGCATGATGTAGTTTGTACCAGACCTCAAAGCACTAGAAGATAACTATGATGAACTTGTCAAAAATCGCATTGAACTTGTCAAAATTGCGTAGTACTTGATAGAAACTGCGTTTTACTCACCATGAAAGTGTGGGCTAAATTTTGTTGAATTCTCCCTTCATAATGCAAAATTTTGCGTTTCATCATTTCAACACAGAATTTGACAAGATGGCGAATTTCATTAAAGTGGCGGTATTCCATGTGCCATTTTCAACCCTATAGTTTAAATTGCTTAAGTGAAGTGTAGGACTAGAATAGATTTTGAGTCATCTACAACATTTAGAGATGTCAAAAATCTATGACGTATTTAGATTTCAAACCGTGAGGTCTGAAACATATAGGACTAGTATAGATTTCAGAAATCTAAGACAAGTATAGATTCCAAAAATCTATGACAGATTTGGATTTCAGACCCCACGGTTTGAACTGTAAAAAGCGCCAAAATAATAGAATATTGCCATTTTAACGAAATTCGCCATCAAGTGAAAGTGTGAAACGCAGAATTTTGTGTTAGAATGAAAAAATTTGAATTACAAAGGGAGATCTCAACAAAATCCAGCCCACACTTTTATGTTGAGTAAAACGTAGTTTTTGACAAGTTCAACACAATTTTCTTCTAGTGAAGCTTTGGTGCCTGGAGCGCCATATCGGGTCCGGTCCTTCATGCAAAGAGGCCCTAATTTACTAAGCTTAGACTTTGTTCATCGGTTCTGCACGGCGCGCGTATGATGACGCTCCGCTCCTACAAATTTATGAAACCGCTGAGGTTCCTGTCGGGCGGGGTGGGTGGCTGGGTACTGGGTAGGGTCTGTCTCTCCTGCCAGGCCACTTAGGAGAGGCAACCCATTTCTGATCAAATAAGCAATTGTGCATATTGGAAGCGCAAGTTTTTTGAGTGTGGAATTTTTCCCATGTTCAACAATAGTTTGGAAGGATTGCATATTTTTCCAAAATTTTATTACATAAAATGAAATTACTAGTAATTATTTAGTGGAAGATTCTCTTCAACCTGTAATGGTGATATAGTCCTTTCTATTTTCTGACCATAGGCTAATTGCAAAATCGACCGAGGGCTGATTGCAATATTGAGGTCCTTGCAACCAATCATAATGAGCCACAACTACTCTATGGATTGTGCCATAACTTCATGGAAAGACAACAGTCTATTGATTGGAAATAGGGAGGTGATCGGAAATGGGTTGCCTCCCCTATGCCTTGTATTCTTGTTCTTTGCAATGACTTTCCGTTTCATTTTTATCAAAAAATAAAAATAAAAAAAATTTAATGAAACCAGTCAGAGAATCGAATCTGTCAAATTGGCAGACAGGTCAAGAAAATAAATGGTAAAGTAGGGGGGCTTTTTTTTATAGTCACCCATTGTGACACCTCCGCATTTAGCTCGTTGGGTACTATAGACTCGACCATTGCACAATACATTTCGATAATAAGTTGGTAAATATTCTTGATTCGGAGTCTTTGGTTACAATAGTAAGGCCAGCTTTACATTACGCCCGAGGCCGGATGGAAGGCCGGCCGGATTTGCCTTCAATCCGACCCTCAATTCGGCCCTAGTTTTTCCCTTCGGCCCCAGTTAATGTAAAGCCGTTGGGCCGGATTTTGAAGCCCAATTTTCAATTCATGTGCTCTTGGATTTTTTCAATGCTCAATTAAAAAAATATAAAAACATGCATGTTTACCTTTCTCTTCCTTTCTTTTCTATTTAAAAAAAAGATTTTATTTATTTAACTTTCTTTTTTCTTTTTTCCTCTTTCTTTATTTAAAAAAAAAGTTTGATCATTTTCTTTAACTAATCCTTTCTATTCTTATTTTTTCTATTTCAAAAATGGAATTGGTAAAACACACATCATCTCACAAATGTCAGAGTTTGTGACATAACTTCAACAATGAAGTCAATTTAGAGATTAGTATTTGTACAATGTAGCAAAATAAGAAATGTATTAAAAATTTAATTCATAAGCATGTACCAAATGAACGTCTCATGTAAAGAACAATTGTATGTAAAATTGTGTGCAATAGCCAATAGAGCATAAATAAACATTATGTTCTTTGCATGTTAGTTATGTCCTCAATAGAATAAAGCAATTCAACCTATTGTTAGAACATGTTCAATTGATGTGCCAAATTAACTGAAATGCTAATTAACTAGAAAATTAATTGAATAGCTAAATTAAATGAAAAAATTTATCAACTCAGAAACTAAAATATGCTTTGGTAATTAAAAGGTCTTTGATTCTATACCAATAAAATATGTATGGTAGAACTGTAAAGTTGTTATATGAGGACATGAGGTTATACTAATAATATTAATTTTTACTAAAAGTATTTTTTAATTATAATAATTAATTTGATTTTTAGTTTAATTTATAAAAATTAAAGAATTTAAATTAGAACATTTCATGTTGAGACCAAGTTAGCATCTCATGTTGAGACCAATTGTATAGGGCATTGTGTGCACTGATGTAGCAAAAATAAACACTTTTTGTCCCCTTCATCCATGAGGGTTTAACTGAAGCAATTATAATGGCTAGTCGATAGATTGATTCTCTGTACTCCCAAAAATTCAGCAACCCAGATAGGAGGAAGTTCTTGAGCTCACCTATAATGATTATAAGCATGTAAAAAATAAAAATAAAAAAGACTTTGCATTGGTAGGTGGAGATTTCTTCAATCCAACTGAGGAGCCCAATCCGGCCCTAGATGGGAGTTTCAGACACCAAAAACCTCGGCCCGATTGCTCCCTTGGGGCCGGATGGTTTGACGCCTAAACCATGCCACCTAATGCAACACGTAGGATGAGTTGTAGTTCCGGCCGGCCCCAAGTATAAAGCCCTTGGGCCAGATGTGGAAAAATTGAGAGATCCTATTGGTTCAAACTTGGAGAGTTCCTGCCGGCCTTCAATCCGGCCCTAAATGTAAACCGGGCCTAAAGTAGTCGACCCATGTGGGACGGTTGATTGACTGGATTCTGAAGACTTTTTTCTTGGGATGTAGAAACTAAATGGTAAGTAGCTGCCAAAGAGTTTCACAGTTTCAATAATAAATTTAAAAAAAATACTATTGATTTGAAGTCCCAAATTAAGCCGTCAACTCATGACAGACAAAGTGACTGTATTAGAAGGAAGTGACAAAAGAATTTCATTTACTTGAAAAACTTATGAGACATGTATGAGTGCGCAAGTTGCCAAAACAGTACTGAGGACGCTCCCTTGGTTCTGTGTACTGTTTCCTTTATCAATGGAGATTGTCCATGTGTTTCAAGGGAAAAATAAATAAATTACTGAAGATTGGTATCTTGCAAGTCGCCATACAGTACCCAAAATTCCTGGATGAGAATAATAGGTGAGGGAGAGGCACCCAATGGCGTCCATGTACCAATGCCGTACCTTTCTAGGTCAGGTATTCATTCTAGAACATAAATGTAGCGGGACTGTAGACTGCTTATTATTTTAGGTCAAAGAAACAAGCCATGTACCACCTACCTACATTCATAGCCTGGATGATTATGTCTTGCAGATTTGGACAGCATTGGGCACGAGGACGCCATTGGGTGCCTCTCCCCTAATTGGTGATTTTTTGCTTCACTTGTGAGACATATTGTGTCATTTGCAAGACTTCACCTCAGCTTACAGTAGGTAGGAGGTCCTAAAATGGAGCAGGTTTTAAAACCAATCAGGCTCTCGAGGTACATTTTGCACTCTTCAATGTACAAGCAGTCTACATTTGAGGAGGTGGTCGGTTTTAGAGCCCATTGAAATGCACTTTTCTGCGACTTCAAAAATTCATAGCTAATTCCACAAAGCTCCTAAAAATATGAAACAACTTGTATTAGAAGCCAATTCCACTTGTCTTTTAAGGAAAACTTACTGGAAATTACTAAAAATAGTTTCACCTTGCCAAAACTCAGCTTCAGCCCTTAAATGGGTGCTTTATGGACTTCCTACCTTACATGAAAAACTTTGAATCATTCCAATTTGATCAATGAGTCAAAAGTTATGAAGTTTTTTTTGTGTGCGAGCAGTTATGGATTCTCTACTCTAAAATAAACTTTAAAATCCTTTATTTTTTTAAAATTTTCAATATTTTTGGAAATTAACTAAAATCATAGGGTGTAGATTGATTATTACAACATTGCAACCATTGGTATTGGCATTTTTCAATTCCATAATTAATTTCTTAACAATTTAGTATTTTGAATCATTCTCTACTATTGTCTACTTACTATTTTTTTTCCTATAAGTTGTACGATTCCAAATGATATGAAAATTTTCAAGCATGTGTCCAACTTGTCTAGGAAAAGAATCCAAAGAAGCACCACCATTTTGAACATTTTTTGCAGGGCCAAAAAAATGATCTCAGTGAATTTGAATGCTTAAATCTTGTAATCCATGTGGTGGAAATTTCTGAAAATTTTACCAAATGTTCTCAAGTCAATATATTACAAGATCATACGGTTACATGTGTCAAAAACAAGATTTTTTTCAAGAATTTGTTATTTGTACTAAAAATGGCAGTTTGGAAGCAGTTTTGGTGAAAACAGAGTCATGGAACTTTACGGGTTAATGCCTCAATGGCTTGGATGAACTGACCCGCTTATTGCCACTGTCAAAAGGTAAATGTAAATATTGCCTCCTATTTTGTGCAATGTCAATTTTTTCTTTCCTTAGCTCTTCAAGCTAATTTGAGGCCTCTAATTGCAAATATGAATTCAGAATTTGCAAATTTTATCATATGTGGTAGATAATAAAAATCCAATGTTTTCTTTGGGGGTAAAAAAAAGGGGCAATACGGGGATCAATTCACCCTAGCCTAAGTTAATGGCTTAGCAAATCAAATATGGAGTAAGTTTTAGTGGTTAGATTTCGAATAATCTCACCTCATTTCAAGTCAAGCTTCTCCAAGTTCCGTTAGTATTTTCCCAAATGTGTCAGTCTCCGATCCAATTCTTCAGAGTGTGTAAGCCTTGTATTTTAGGGAAGTAGTTGGATGCTATTGTCAAATAATAATACCAAGTGTAGATCTCATCATGCACTGTTTTTTGTTTGTTTGTTTGTTTTTGACACAAATGAAAAGAGATTTCATTGCAAGAGGCATAACATACACACCCACCGCAAGCGGACAGGAGACAAGAAATACAAGAACCTACCAACCCACAAAACCACAACACAACCAACGAGCAGGGCGACGAGGGCCGCACCACCAAGCACCACCGAGAGAAGCCCAAGAGCAGCAAGGCTAATCAAGGGGCTTGAAAGAGAAAGCCATGAAAGGGACTAGTTGGGGCCCACGAGGGCTGCCCTCCGTTCATCTGAGCGAAGACACCTGCTTTGCATCGGCGCTGAATAAAAGTGTCAATCAGTTTACGTTGGGAGGGTGAAGATTGCCTTCTTGGTTTGCAGATGAAAATGCAGTTTGCAGATGGTTTGAGTATCTAATTTGTCCGTTGTCTGGAAAATGGTCTGCAACTCCTAGAGCATCCGTTAGTTGCATAAATGCCCTGCTTTCTTCCGGAGAGATGATTCTCCCATTTAAATTAGATTTGTCTGCTTGACGCTCCACAAAATTCCAATCGCCACACAAAAGCCACTTGCTGTCCCTCCGGAGTGTGTTTGTGAGGTAGACCCACAGATCGCATCTCTCCCTCGTGCTGTTGGAAGCATATACATTTAAGATTGAGATGCTGCCTCCCGGCAGCCCTTCAAGTCGAGCCCATTGGGCTCTTTTGCAAATTGAATGACCAATGTTGGCAATTCTATGTGAGATGTGGGGGGCAATCCACATACAAATGCCTCCCTTTCCCGCACCTTCCTCCTCTACAGTGTGACCAAATCCCACTGCAGCTTCTAAGCCCAAGAAATGGGCTTGCGGCCAGATGGAGGGCCCCAATTTTGCTAATTTGTTTCCCCTCAAGTGATGCTCCTAGAAGCATAGAATTTCGATAGCCTTCAAGTCCATTTGGAAGTAGTTCCTCACTGCCTGTACTTTCAAGGGGTCGTTGAGCCCTTGAACATTCTAAAATAGTGTTGTGATCTTCATACTAATGGAGAATGGGGGGTCATCTCAGAGGTTGAGGTAGCGTTGAGCAAGCCATTGGATTCCAGATTTCTCCTTGGAGTTTCTCTTCGTTGCAGCAAGATCGTGGCTTGTTGCCTTTTGGCCAAGTTGGCCGCTTCCATCTGTCTTGTTCTCTGATTTGGTGTGAGCCCACGGGATTGGGGGGTGGAGATACCTACACCTCCATTTTGATTGCTAAGCCATTCGAAGAGTTTTTCGTGCAATGCCTCCAGGATGCATATGTCCATCGGAGTGCGAGGTGACTGGTTGTCCTGTCTCGCAGAGTCGTGGGAAGTCAGGATGGCTCTGAGGGGCGGAGGGTACATTTGTGAAACCTCTTCTCGACCGGAATTGTTGGCTTGAGATCTTGAGGCTACCACGCTCTCGTTCAAGTCGAGTGAGCGGGGGGCCATGGGGGTTGGAGTAGCAGTTTGGGCATGTGGCGCAGTGGTGTTATCTTTGGGGTGGGGTGGCTACCGTCAGTTGGGGACCACCTCTCGAGTTGTGGTTGCCCCTGGCCGGGCACAGGGAGCTCTGGAGCGCCACCTGCAGGGCGGGGTTGGTTGCGATTTGGAATTGAACCTCTTTTCCTCCTATTTCCACAAGGTGGTTTGCTGGTCCGAGTTGTTGGGTAGCAATTGTAGCGTTTGACCCTGGAAAGATGGAAACGGTTGGGGTCGATCTTGGGAGTATCAAGCTCTCTCTCTGTACGTTTGATGTCGGGAGGGGCTGCGTCGGAGTTTGACTCTGAAGGTTTTCTATCTCCCTTGGTGTAGTGCAAGGTTGTTGAGAGGAGTTGGGTCTAGCTGTTGTGCCTTCAGCTCCCCTAGGTGGGTTGTGCGGGCTGGTTGGGGTGGGATTGGGGACGCTATTTCTACCCTTATCGAGCCATATTTGCGCTCAATCTGGGGCTGGAACTGTCGTCTTGCGGTGGGGGTGTGCCATTGCAAGGGAGGTCCAATTGAAAATGGTTCTCTCTGGTTTCTTCCTCCTTTCTATTGTTGTCCAACCGTCATCTGTTCTTTTGGAGGAGTTATCAAGATTCCCTGGAGGAGCTGAAGTGCCCATCGAGTCACCCTCCAAGCTCAAAGATCCCTCACTGCCGAGGAGAATCGTTGGGTTGTGGTCTTTGAGTGGTGGCGGTGGGGGGAGTGTCCTGCCCTTTGAGCCAGCTTTGCATGGCTCGTTAGGTAAGCCTTCTCCAGTTGGAGAATTCTTGCCTTCCGATCTGTCCTTGGGCGCCTCTACAGCGGATGATGTTTTTCTTGTAGTGAGGCAGTCTTTCACCAGATGCTCTGTCGAGTGACAAAGTCTGCATCTAATGGACAAATTGCAGTAATCAACAGCTATGACTATCCTTTCTTCAGTGTAGTCGTTGGTAACAGCTATTTGGGTGCGCCAACCTTAGCCCGCTTGGAGTCCAACACATAATTTCTGATCCGCAGAGTAAGGATTTTTACTGTCACTTCCAAGCACTTCGCCAAGTCCTGCAGCAATCTCCTTCGCAATATCCAAAAACTCCCCTGGTACACCCCTCAATGTGACCCACGTGGGAACCTTCAACCGTGCAGGGTTCCTCGGATTAAAACCGGTGGCCCAAGTTTGCAGGATGCATGTCCCCCATCTCGATCGATGGGGGGTGAGAATCAGCAGCTGTTGAGTCGCTTCTTGTTTCCTGGTAAGAACTTGGAAGAAGCCATGCCTGAAGTCTCTACCTAGGCCAACCCAATCCCCAATTTGGGTTTGGAGTGACGAGGCCCACAATTTTAGGGTTGCAGTCGACAGCCTCCCTCCAACAAAGTAAGCCACGATCGCATGGCTCTACAATCTTACTGTTTTTTTTCTAACGGCTTCCTGGTCTACTTGCACATCGAGTATAGTATTGCACAAAAGAAATCCGGTAGAGCCACGTATGTACCCGTCGGGGAGTTGTTCTCCTGGAGTGGCCTTGGTCGGGTGGATCGGGTCGTTCCTACCCATACTTGTGACGGCAGCCACCAATTCAGGCTTGATTGCATCTCCCGCCCACGATCCGTTTGTAGAGCTGCTACCTCCACCAGATTGACCCGCGGTTGGCGCATGCTCTATTTTCTCTCGTAGAGAATCGGCGTACAATTGCTTTTCCATGCTTCACTCTCTGTCTAGTTCCTGGGCACAAATCCCTAATTGGGGAGCTTCTGAACCCTAGTAACGCCCCAGCCCAGCTCCGATCTCCAACTACTTTGAATTTGAGAAAAGAAGACCTGCTTAAAGCTGATTTATAGAGCTGTGTTAGAGCTAATGTGTGCTTGGCCGTCATGGATCAGACTAGCGCTCCCGAGATGCGCCCAGTAGACGCCGGGGCCTTCGGAGCAACGCTTCGGCCATTTTTTACTCAAGGTGTTCTGGGTTTTCTTTTTCTGCGTTGCAAGTAGTCATCATGCACTGTTTAAGGTTGATTAAGATGTAGTTTAATAAATGTTGGTTTAAGTGGGCTCAGTTGTGAATAAATACTTGTTAGAATAAGTTTTGTTTTCAGCCAATAAAAGAGGTGCCTTTAGAATGTTGACCTTGTGCTTTTATAACAATCATCAAATGGAATTCGGATGGTGGGTCACTGATTTGAACCTTTATGAGATGGTCATGACTCCCACCTACTAACAATTTTTTATTTTTGTTTTGAAAATTCAAATAAATTCAAGTTCTTATGGGTCATTGCAAGAAACACCGGTCCTATTCTCCGTCACAAATAGTATTGCTCTCTTATAATCTTCAATAACTTTTGAAGTATAAATCCAGTAAAATTGAAATTTTTATTGGAGATGCCTAACTTAATGATAATCATATGTTTTATTTTTCAAAAAATTTAAAAAATAAATTTACATTTAAAATCATTTTTACTAATTTGTCACACTTTGAGGTTTAAAGGTTTTCACTACGTTGTGAGTCACCAAATTTAATGATTTGGAGCTGAAATTTTCATGGTCTATTAACATAGTAGAAAAGCATAAATCTACCAAAGTGAATCTAAAAATTTATTATTTAATGTCCTCCACATGAGTACAAACAACATTCCCATTGCTGCATTGCGCGCAATCTCAAAACATTGATGATGGTTCTAAGACCATTTTTGGGGTGAAATCTCATCACCATCAACTCTTTCCAAATGGCCAATTTTTAATTATTGAAAAAAAATTATTTCCCTATTTTTTTTCAAATTAAAATGTCAAAATCCTTATTTTCGTGAGATTTTGCTTTTTTCTAGTTCACCTAGTTAGAAAAATTTTCTATGTTTTTCCTTCCTAGATAGCTTCTTCTTCAAGGTACATATATTAAACATATTTTTCATATTTTTTTTAATTTTTTTTTTAATTTTATAGTACTCCCGAAAAATCATGAGTACTCTAGCCAAAGTGTCCAGGTAACGGCAAGTGTTTCTTGCAATGTCCCTTATCAAATCAATATAATTCCACTTGTATATCAATCAATTCAATTAGCTCTTTTTCTCAAAAATATAGACAACAATCAACACATTGCAATGATTGCATAAGATACCCAAATTGCAAATCTACGTGGTCATAGGTTGTTTTACATTAAAAGGTGAATAAAAAAAATTCACTAGGGCTTTGGAACTTTAGAGTGTTAACCCCTAACTGTCCAATCGACCATATATGGTCGATCTGAAATTCAGGCTCATATCTGGATAGGCAGTTAAATTTCTTTGACCGTTTCAAAAAATTCGAGCAACTTTGAGGGTTGACGATTGAAAACTTTCATTTTTCACTCAAAAAAGGACATATTTGATAATCGAGAGGACTTCAAAAGCATATACGTCCATTAGTGGAAGAGTAAAGCTTGCAATTTTACTTCATTTCTTGGCTTTTAGCAAAGTTTGCCAATTTCACTTTATTTCAGATCTAAGAAATTGTATTTATCCATTTGATTTGAAAATGGTTCCAATGAAAAGAATGAAGTGTTTTCATGGTTTCCACCATTGAAAATTCAATTGTGCAAGTGTTGATTTAAAGCTATTTTCAATTTCTAATTATAAAAAGGATTGCATTTCAACAATTGCAAGGTGGATTGTATGAATGAGTTTGATAGCTTTTCATATGAAATTAAGTTTTTTGGAAGTGTATTTTAGTGTGCTAACACTCTTTGTAGTTCTTCGTGTCACCTCCAATCTAAAAAAGCTTTATAGGCAAATTTCTGAAACATTGTGGGAAAAGGCAGCATACTAAAAGTAAAAAATACACATTTCTCTTCTTATAATCTCACAACTCCTGTGCAATTTTGCACTCAAATTTGATACGCACACAAATAAGCAAGCTCTTTAAACATCTATATGGTTAGATTTTGAAAAAAAAAAAAAAAAATCTTCATTAGGGATAACTACAAGCCAATGCTCATTTTTCATAGTCAAAACACACTTGGAAAGGCTTGGGCATTTTGCGGTTAACCTAATCACTAATGTCAAACCTCGAATAAATGTCATCACTCTAATTGCTACCATTTTTCAACTATATATGAATGAAAATTTTAAAAAAAATTGAGATGAAGTCATATGTCTATTGCAAGTTCTAAAATTAAAATTTTTTTTTGGAAATTTTTTAATTCACTATGAATTTTTTAAGAAAACAATGAACATAATTCAAATTCAAAGAATGTGAAATTTTCACCATAGATGTATATTAGAGTGGATTATCATGGCATAAACCAAAGTTATTGTATCACTCTAAATTTAGAAAATCAGCAATGTATACTAATCTTCAATAAAAATATCTCAGCAATGTATACTAATCTTCAATAAAAATATCTCTTTCTTCAATATGTTAGAACCTCCTTTCACTTGCCTATAAGAAAATATGAAAACGTGATCCATCTAATAATAGTAACTAGGCATAATAGCAAAAAGTAGTGGTTTGGAGGTACTCACTTTATGTGGAATCCTAAAAGCCAGCCACTCAATCCCTCTCATCCCAAGTAACTTTTGAAAGCAGTCCTTGAAACAACATAATTTACTATTTACTACTCCCTCAGTCCCACTAAAAACTTCCTAATGAGGATGATTTACAATCTTTGTAGAAAGAATTTGGGAAGCTTTTAGTGAGACTCACAAAGTAGTAGAATTTTCCCTTGCAAATGGCAACATGAATCCAAAATTTCCAGTTAATCCCTAAAGTCCCTTGTCTCAAAATTAATAAAATAGTCTCAGAATTGCCAAAAATGCCGGACCTCTTTTGGGAAAATGAGTAGCAAAGCAATTTTTTTTCCATATCTGGCAAATTGTAACCATACCATCCAATGCTCTGCAGACATACCAAAAACTCATCCCCATCCAAGCATTCAATGCATGGGATACATGTGCGCAAAGTGGATAATTATGACAATTACTAGTATTGGTTATGTACCTGCCCAAACTGAAAAAACTGGTTCCCACTGTTTTCAAACAATAGTAAGGTATGCTCAATTCAAATCCACATAACTTACTTTCTATTGTCATTCTGCAGTGTGCAAATCATGAGAGCAATGTAATGATCAGAACAGTCATGCTCTAATATTTTTTTCCCTGCACAGTCTGGAGGTAAGAAAATTCAACAACAAATTTCAGATTGCCTTGCATCACCCATACCCATTTAATTTGGGTCATTTATTTTCTTCTGAATCAAAACAGTGCATAGGCCTCTACTGCACGTGGGTAAATTTTGGCCCCCCCAAAACCAAAACCTCTAAGGTGGGTACACCGAAAAGCGCAGGTGACCTTAAAGCACCATCTACAACCTGCGTACATTTCCAAAATCAATCATGTACACAGACTATAGATGGCGCTTTCAAAAACAAACTTTGATCCTCAATAACTTTTGCATATTGTATCCAAATGACGTGTTTTTTGGTGCATTTGAGCCTCCTTTCACTTGCCAACAAAGCAATCTGCAATTCTGAGCAGCCTGATAATAGTAACTAGACACAATACCAATTTGTGGCGCTTTTGGGTGAACCCACCTTAATGCCTATACTTTTGCTCTTTAGGACCCTGGCCTTTTATTTTTAGACCTTGGCGTTCCCTTTTTCTCACAGTTTAGACCAATCATGCCTATCCTTTTGTTCTTTAATTAATTAAAAACCCATTCTTTCAGTTGCAGACACTCAAAGCACTTGCTCCGGGAGTTTGTGTCTTGAAACAACCTGAGAATGAGTGAGTGACCACAAAACTTAAGATACCAAAGTGAGAGTTGTGACTTGGGATTTAGCAACACAAATTCCTCGAAGAATTGAAGCGGAGCAGATCTGTGGGTATGAGAGCGAAAAAAGATTTTGAAGTTGATAAGTGCCATGCTACACATCGTACAGGACATTATTGCTTTACAATAGTAACCCTAGAAGGACGCGGGGGGTCCTGTGGAAATCATCATTTCTGAAACCGTGAGAGCAATTGGTATTAAAAAATTCAAGAGAACTCATTCAAAGTCAAAGTATTGTAGAAGCTCTCCCCTTTCCACACAAAATTTCAAGGATGAATAGTTGCACTTCTGTGCCACACGGATTTATACTCTGTCATCCATCGGACACTAAACGTCCGCAGCGTCGTTACTGGGTTAATCTCAAATAGCACATGTTGGTCGATTTTATTGAATTTGGCCTCAGGTGATGACCTTCTATCATGAGAAGTTCAAAATTATAGACACTATAAGAGAAAGGGGTGTTTTAAGTATAGTCCTGGTAGTATTACCTTTTAAGTAATGACCTATAAAAAGTCTCTTAAGTAAAATTTTATTGAAGATACATGTATTTTCAATAAAATTTTACTTGAAAGACTCCTTAAAGGTCATTACCTAGAAGACAGTACCACCAAGACTATACTTAAAAACACCCCTTCGTCTTGTAGTGAGAATACCTTAGAGATTAAGAATAAAGAACCGCACTTCAAGATTCGGCATGAAACTTTCACATTCCCGCAAACAACGCCGCAAGTCCTTCGAAGTATGCTCTATGAGGACGGAGACAGAGAGGCTGAAAGGTTTCAGGACGGGAGGCCAAGCTTGGTTCTGTAATTTGGAGAATCTGTTGGAACACGCATTAACAGTCTAAACCAATTAAAGAGCTGATGTTCATTTCAACTCCAGTGGGACACAGGACGCGCTGGTCGCTTCCCAGGGTCCTTTCGTCATATGCCTGCACAAACCTTCTGTCGGTGATGTGAGCTTGCCATTGCTTTGCCAAACCTGAAATTCATCTCTAATCTGGCACGACTAATGCTCGATCCTTCTCCTTTCATCAGCTAGAACAAAGTCCCATTTCAGTATGCAAGATGGTGAGCTGCACTCAGCACTTGGACGGTGCCCTCAACAGCTTGGATACAGGGTTACAATGGAAGCTGCAGACGAGCTAATTCTTGGTGGGAAAACATCAGAAAACACGTGTTTTCAGCATTCCAATCTCCAACGAAGTTATCTTTCGGAATCAAAAAGGGCGACAGGGGTAGAATGGAAGGCTCCCAGAAGACTCGGCTGACCGAATCTTCCAGCCCTTGGCCCACCGTGAGAACAGCGAGAGACAGCACAGGCTTGGAAAATGCGTGAGTGCGTTCCTGCTTGGCAGAACGCTTGCAAACCCTCTACCGACCACTCCTTCTGCAGATCGACTCTCAGTCAATTGACTTCAACCCAGCCTTCTCCCTTCGAATTCTCTCAGAAACATTTCATGATCGTGTGCGTGCAAGCAGGATCCTCCTCCTCCAGTTTGTCTCCTTCTTTTGCTGGTCCAGTTGCAAGTGCTGTTGTCCCTACTTGCTAGGGTTTTACTTGCTAGGGTTCTGCTATCAAGTCTTTGACCAGATCTCTATTTAAGAGCGAGGAATTCCGAAAAAATTTACAATCGTGTCGATAGTGTCAGTGGGGAGGGATTAGCCCTCGAGGTCTTCACTCCAGACTTAGGTTCCCTCTTTGCCGTCTGCATCTTTTTCTTCAAGGTCCTGCTGCGCTCTTAAGTTTCTTCCCGCTCAAGGGTCGTACTCTTCTGCTTGATATCATCTGCATCTGTCTGTGACTTGCACTGTACGCTGAGTCTTGGTTGTCTCCCGGGCACAGAGTCCGGTTCGTTGGGGTTTGCGCGAGCGAGAGAAAGGCGATCATGGGCGCAAGTTCCTCGTGTTGTTTCTGCAGAGGCAAGGTAGAAGAGTCTCCGCGCACAGAAAATGACGCAATTGCAGAATTGGAGACGGTGGGGGCGGAGGGGGCGTCCACTTCCCGGAGGTCGGAATACTATTCCGAACGCTGCGAGGCCATGATGCGCAGCAGAGGCCAATTCTCTGACGACGTTTCGCTGGACATCGAGTTTTCCTCGTCGCATTGGAGCGAAGTGAGCCGCCCGGACGTTGCGCCGCAGTCGGCGGAGGAGGAAGAACTGAATCGAGAAAACAGGGAAGTGTTAGAGGAATTGAAGAAAAAACATCCTTCTCTGTTTCATTGTCGCCTATACCCTTTTGATTTGGGTCGCATGATTGCCAGGGGTGGGCAAGCAGAAATCTATGAAATTAATGACTTTCCTAAATATTTGCTGAAGGTGTTTGAGAGAGGAACATCGCTACGAGATTTGCGGCGATCATGGCCCCTTCCAGCCCTCAATAATGATGTTCGCCAATGCATTGTAAATGCGGGAATACTAGAGGATGGAAGGTTTGCGTTTGTAATGCGTAAATATTGGGGTGACTTGCGGAAGTTGATTGACCAAGCCATGCGGGAGAAGAATGCGGATGGTGTCCAAGGTCCTCCATTTCCCTACAAGTGGAAGGATTACAAAAGATGGCCTTTTTACGGTGTGGACTTCATGGCGGCGATTGCAAGGCACATGCGGGACTTACATGAGAAGGGCATTTTCCACAGAGATCTAAAAGCATCTAATGTTCTTCTTGGTCCTGATTTTATGGATTCTCCTCATGTCCTAATTCTCAAAGGGATGGTTGTAGCCGATTTTGAATGTTCAATTGGAGTTTTGGGAACTGGGTTTTGGAGAGCACCGGAGGTACTAGCAACACTAGGAAAACAAGAAACTCTTACAAATGAGCAATGGGAGAAAGCCGACGTGTATAGTTATGGTATGACATGCTTTGAGATAGTAACAGGGCGAATTCCATTTGATGGTGAGCTTGGAAATACCAAAGTTGATCGCCAACTTGTAATCGATGGCAAAAGACCTCAATTGCCAAGTGACTTGAATCATGTAGTGAAGCATCTGATTGACAAATGTTGGGAGCCAAATCCAAGTTTGCGACCTACATTCCGCCAGATTGTATATGTGACAACAACACTTTCCATAAACCAATGCCAGTTCAGGTATTCTCTGTTTTGTAATGTAGGTCATCTTATATTTGAAATATTYATTWTTTTGGATTTTTRGACTCTTTATAYTTAYATTATAGTGGATATGTAAAGATTTTGTTGATTAATTTGTAAAGTACTTGATTTGGTCTTTTTTATATGATTGTTTTGTATGGTAAATGCCTTATTTGTTTACTTGCTTTTTGATAAATTCTGGTAAAGTCTTTTCAAACTAGCTATAATATCTCTAGTCTAATTGTTGTAGTRGACAACATTTCTTGAGTTGATCTTGCATAAGGCAAATTATATAATTTCTTCTCTCTGCATGTAGTGTGTTACGTTTTTAAGATAAAAGTTCCTTATTTTTCTTTATGATGGAGCTTGTGGAGCCTAGGAGGCAATGATTTTCCTCTTTAATTGACTCTTGCATATTTGTATTTCAGATTGTTTGGCGTTGGTGATGACTTGCCTCCACAATATCATTTGGCAACGGTTGAAGAGGTTAATGATTATCCAATAGCATTAATGGCAGCAATGCCTGGATGGGAGATTGCCAACTTGGAAAATGGTTCCGTTGAAGGACTTTCTTATGGAATGAACACAAGGTGATTTTGCTATACATTCTTTTGATGGGTTGTTGTTATCAATTTTGAAGTGATTGCAATATTGAATTTTGTTACTGACTTGTTTTTTTACTATTATTAGAAATATGTATCTTTGAATTATAGCTCATGTACTTGTTTGACCGACTCTTAATAAAATTATTGTAGATTGGAGAAGCGAAGCGATGTAGGTCACAAGCTAGCAAGATTACATCATTAGACACATCTTCTTGATTATGTAGGAAGATTTAGYTATATTGRAAGTAATAGTAATATACAAAWCTTTCATTTTGCTTTGAATTYGACTGCATTACACTCTTGCATRATGTATTGCAATTAGGAGTGGAGAAGGTGAACTAAGCAAAGACAATATATCATGTGACTTCATGATTAATCAAGGTTAACAAAGAGATTGATTTAGATCTTTTCTTTGGATATTGGTGGTTTGACTTGTGGTTTGAGATTTGAAGTTAGTGTTTTTCTCCATGCTCGTATATAGCTATACATTTCGACATTGATTGTCAATGCAAGAATCTTATGTTTAATAGAAATTCTATCATCAAATTTTTAAGAATTTCATTGCATATGTTGTTGAATCTAACCTCACAAGACTCTAATTTCCAACAYTGGAAGCTTGGAATTTTTAGCCATGTTATTAGTTTTGGTTGGTACCTTCATGATTGACAATGTTCATGATCATCTTCTCCATTAGTTGACAAAATTTCTCAAGCAACCTTTGAAGAATGTGAATTATCACCATACTCTAAACATGTGAACAATCAATAGATTGTCACTTTTCAAACACTTCTTTGAATTGAAGGTCCTAGGCATTTGAATATTTGAAGATAGAATGTAGAGACCAAGATTTGTTGTTGACTAATTAAAAAGAACCATCAAAAAGAAATATTTTAACCAAATAGTCATTTGAATGAAGTTCATCTCCCTCAAATACAAAGAAAATGAGGGGCAAGTTGCAATAGAAGTGGACAATTCATCATCCAAATAGCACTAATGGTTGAATTCAAAATTTGGAGAAATTGACCACCAATAATGATTTTGTGACTTCAAGAAATGTCAAAAGTCTTGGTGAACAATGCAAATTGGAGACTACCAAGGAGCCAATACAATTCTTAGTACATGATAGCAAGCTCAATCAATGGTTCTAAAAGTAATTCAACATTTATCACTTGAGATTGAAGGTTTCGATTCAAAATCATCATCGTTTATCAACAACCACTTTTATAAATATATGTTGATTATGAACCTATTCCATTCTCTTTSATATAGAGCTATTACAAATACACCAATGTTATCCTCAGATTCTAAGATGCAAGGATGAATACTATTAGTGCATCTGACACTATATGTACAAGAGTTGTACTATTTAAAATTAGTGCAAATAAAATATTGAAATTATACTAATGTCCACAAATAAATTGATTAAATGGCAATTTATCCTCACTGAATAATAATTAAATAATTGAATCAATACACTCCTAAACGCTTGCTAAGCGTAGAATACCCAATTTTTTTGTTGATTTGGTTGCATTCATCTGGTCTCTTTTTGACATAAATCTATTGAAATCAACTGATTTTTGTCAAAAGGTGACTAGATCAACACAACCAAATGAACAAAAAAAATTGAATTTTCTACTAATAAAGGTGCATGAGAATGATTCACAAATGAGATACAAATTCATTATCACCAATCTACAAATAGTATGTACATCTAGGAAGATTTGAGGCTTTAGAAGACTATTTTAGGCCTATTTTCCATGTTGTTTCCAATGTAATGAGGGAGGGGCTAGCTATTAGCAAGGTTTAAATACTAAACAAAAACAAAAACAAAAGAAAATGTTGTTTCTAAAATCAAAAAAATTAATTAATTAATTAATTAATTAATTAAAAAAAATTTAATTAAAAAAAAATTCAAAATGATGTGGCCAAACTCTGGCCACATCGTAGGGTTGCTTCCTATGTTCTCCATAGTGCGTGAACTAGCAATCTCCTAAATCCCAAAATCTCATCTAATGGTTTAGAACTATTTAAGTTCCGCAAATAATGAATGTTAGATCCAACTACCATTACTATGATTGTTGTTGTGTTTAGATAAGCATTTATCACCATAAGCTTTAGTAAGTAATTCATGTTGACTTCTTAACAAACCAAGGTCATGTAGGATACCAAGTATACAAAAAAAAACTCGGAACAAATGAAGAAAATCACATCATTTAAATATTTTTTTATTTGATTAGTGGCATAGTAGGAATTTAGTTTTAACTTCTATCTCATGAATACCTACTTTGACTTAAAAAATTTCTAAAGAATGAAAATCTTTGGAAGGACCTCTTAAATCAATTCTTCAATATTAAATAATTAGTTTAATAAAAAAATTGAATATTAAAGTTCTATAGCACAAAAATTTTAAGTTAAGGGGATCCAAAGTCTTATCATCTTATTAGACTAGGAGCAAAAAAACCTTGTTTTCTTCACTTTAAATGCTTATCTCTTGTAGTTGATATTAATAGAGTTTCTAAAATTTCTTCCACACATTTTCATACTAGTTTAGTACAAGATCCAATGGTTAAATATGAAAAAGAAACAAATGTTTAAATTTTTGTTGTTTGCATTGAAAATGGTGATTTTGAGAGGTATTTGACAATAAATTGGCCTTGGGACTTTTGGGGATTAACCCACCTCATCTTTTGAAATTAAAGAATTCATATTTTTTTTTGGATAATTGGGCTCCCTTCAATTTACTTCAATTTTATAGGAACCTTATATTTGCAACTCTTACAATTGGTAATTAATGTTATGCACTACAATTGAGCAAATTTTCTTTAGGTTGGATGATTGCTTTGCACATCTCAAGGAATAGAGAAGATGGTGAGACAATTGGAAGCCACAACAAGTCAAGGTACTAACTTAACCGTGCATCAACTGATTAAAATGAATGCGCGGTGATGCATTGTATACAATTCTCAAAAATACAAAAGGTAGTAAGGTGGGTACACCTAAAATTGCCACAAATTGGTATTGTGTCTAGTTACTAATATTAGGTTGTTCAAATTTTCATATTGTCTTGTTGGCAAGTGAAAGGAGGTTCCAATGCATCAAAGAACATGCCATTTGGATACAATATGCAAAAGTTATGGAGGGTCAAAGCTTGTTTCTAAAAGTGTTTTTTTTCACATAGGTACATAACTGGTTTTGAAGATGTACACAGTTTGAAGATGGCGCTTTAAGATCAGGTGGCATTTTGGGGTGCCTACCTCAATGCTCAAGGTTGTTGCAAAACCAATTGCAACCTAATTCCATCAAAATCTAGGAAAGCATAGTCACTGTAGATTGCTTGTCTTTGATTGTTCAAAATCTCTTATTCTATTGCACTTCAAAGAAAAGATATCTAGGATAGTCCTAGATTGACGATCTACAATGAAGGGTTTCAATACATTCTAATGGGTCCCTAGTCAGTTTTTTAACAACCCACCTTGATAGCTTTTTAAGTTTGAATTTTGCAAGCCAAGGCATAATTTGCAAGAGAATGAAGTCATGTTGATGAAGTTGTGTTCAAATGAGTTGTGAAAAATTAACCCATTATAGACCCTAAGTATCCAATGGATGACAAAAACTCCTTCTATGTAATACAAAGGCGCAAATGTTCATCCTTGGAATTTTGTGTGAAAAGTGAAGATCTTGCACAATAGTTTGACCTTCAGTGAGTGCTCTTGAGTCTTTTTAAGCAAACGATTAACTTGGTACCCAGAAGGATGATTTTCATGGTGACCAATCCTAAATAAACATGCATGTTGCACTCTGAGGGGGCATGTGGTGTGCAAAGACTGGACCTGTGGGGCTTTATGAACAACAAAGTTCAATGATCCAACTCCTAAAACCCTACTTTGTGTGGATTAGTCAAAACAATTCAGACACCCCCGCATATATTGGCGCTAATCACAATCACATCTGAACACAAATGACTTAGCCCCTCTAATCCCAAGTAAATTGGGCTTATAAGGTTAAGCAACACATTGTGGTTACAATTAGGAGTTTGCACTCGTGCCATTGCTAAGAAATTTAATTTTTTTCTCACGTAAAGACAAGTGAGAGAAACAGCAAGAGCAATTGAAATCACATTTTTTTGACAAGGTATGAAACTATGAATTAGTTATGAATTTTTGAAGTGTTCAACCCATCAGGGTCCAAAACTACCTTTAGAATATCCAAAAGCCAACAAACTTTGTATCCATAATGCTCATCTTACACACCCAAAGCAAACACGATAATTTCTAATACAGAAGGCCTACAAGAAGTAACTTCCAACAATGAATTGCAATGAAAAGTTAGAAGTTCCTAATGAGGTCGATAATCACTCCATTACTGTTACTAGGTAAGACATTGATTGTGCCCCAAATCTCATTTATTGAAAAAATCCACAATAGACTCTAAAAATCATGATGAGGCCATTCCCTAGGTGTCCACTATGAGATCTTTTAACCCCTGAAGGACCGAGGCATATTTTGGGCAGAAATTGTCAAAAACTGCCACTTTTAGGGCAACAAGAAAAAAATGCTAAGAAAGAGTTTTTTTTCAAGATTTAACCGTACAAATTTGTATTAGACTTCTATGAAAATGTGTGGGAAAAATTTCAGAAACTTTGACCGCATGGATTGAAAGATTATAACGTTTGAAGTTAGGTGAAAAAGATTTTTTCAAACCTTGCCCAATAGGACTTGGAAACATTTACTACTTCTAGAACAAGATTTTTACATGAAACATGGTTATTTTTTTGACATTTGTGTCTTGTACCATGTAAGCTACATACCCACCAAATTTCACAATCATAGGAAGAGTTTTGCATATGTTGCTCGAAGCTGCCCGAGTTGCCTGCAAAGTTCATGACATCATAACTTTTGATCCGGGCACCTGATCGTAAAAAGTTAGACTTTCAAGAAGAGTGCACATAGTTACACGCCTTGTCTAAATTTCATGAACATCCGACCAAAAATGACTTCCTAGGAACCTACCCAAGATTTCTTACGTATGTTGAATGGACACTTGGTCCTTTAGGGGTTAGGGTTTAGGATTGTTCTATCTTGTCCCTAGCCCTATTGATTCATTCCCAAGCCTTCACACTTAGACTTCATTTGTTGCCAAATAAAAGAATTTGGCTTGCCAAAGTTTTGTGAGATCATAGGTTAGACCTTTCTTGTAGGGTACTAAAGCATATGGACCCCAATAATAAAATTAATTGTAAAGGAAACCTAGTTTGAAATAGAAATTTCAAAAGAAGGTCTAACTGAGAATAGTGCAAAAAAAAAGTACCAAACTCCATCAAATTTGGAATTTTAGTGCTTCAAGACATATATTAGTCTTGTGTTTTTTTCAAACTCCAACTCCTGGTCCTTCGTTGCACACACTTTACGATTAACTCTAATAATAAGGTAGGAGGTCCTATAATGGAGCATCTATGAGCTAGGACTGAATTTTGGGAAGGTAAAACACCTTGAAATGTTTTTTAGTACATTTTCCTTAAAAGACAAGTGGAATTGACATCTCACCCAAGTAGTTTCATATTTTTTGGAGCTTTGTAAAATTAGTTATAAATTTTTGAAGTTGTAATGAAAGCTTGAGTTGTATTTGGCGGTCGAAATTGAGAATTTTCTTACGGCAGTGTCACCAGTCACTTAAAACATTTTCTAGTTAGTTATGAATGTTATCAGGTTTCATAATTAGGGCGTAAATTAGCGTAATGAGTGGCCATCTGCAGTTTAAATTTATAAGCACACTAGGGTTAGAAGACATAGAGGTTATGATTGGTGGTTAGCATAATCTCAATTCTCACTGCTTGCCTACCAATAGAGCAAGTCACACAGTCATTGTGCTTTCGTATAAATTTCAAATGGCTGCAATTTGCTCCTGTACTCCTATCTAGAATAATCTATGTGATTGCGGGTGGCTACTCAACTGCAATTCTAGAAAAATCTATAACGTTTGTAAATAGGGAAGGCAAAGTTAAGGAAGAGAGTCCTGAGGAGCGGTTGGTTGCTATTAGAGAGAGGATTATTACGGGTGAAAGTGCATGATTTTGTTCTCTGAGAATGGAGGCGATTTAGACAGCTGAATTGAAAGTTCCATGAGGGGCCTAGTACCTTKAGCTCAGAGTTGTGCAGGGCCGAATTTGGAAAGKAACGGCAGAGTGGCGTGGCTGAAATCGTGAGCTCAGACACCTGTTACTTTAKCACCCATAGAAGAGTATGTGGTCAAGACGGTACGGTTCCATTATACCTGATGTGTTTTTATGATGTTTTTTGCAGGTACTGGAATGTGGAGTGCAACAGGATTAGAAGGAGCGCCTTCACGTTTGAGCATGAGTGTAAGCATGTACAGGGGAGGAGGAAGTGCAGGTGGGCGGCCCAAGACAGCTCCTCCTGATCTTCCCTCTCTTCTTCTCGACGCCCGCATCTGCTACCTCGGCATGGCCATTGTGCCTGCCGTCACCGAGCTCATCATCGCTGAGCTTCTTTGGCTTGACTTCGACAATCCGAGCAAACCGATTTACTTCTACATCAACTCCTCCGGCACGCAGAACGAAAAGAAAGAGAGCATCGGTTTCGAGACCGAGGCTTACGCCATAGCTGACACCATCCGCTACGTGAAGTCCAAAGTGTACACCATCAACTGTGGACAAGCCTTCGGGCAAGCAGCTATGCTTCTCTCAATCGGTGAGAAAGGTTTCCGTGCGCTGCAACCAAGCTCATCAACCAAGTTGTATTCCCCTAAGGTGAATCAGTCCAGTGGCTCGTCCACCGACATGTGGATCAAGGGAAAGGAGCTGGACGCCAACACCGAGTACTATGTAGATCTGTTGTCTGCAGGAACTGGCAAGTCCAAGGAGGAGATTGCCAATGATATTCGAAGGCCGAAGTATTTCAGGCCTCAGGAGGCTATTGACTATGGCCTYGCAGACAAAATCATAGAGCCCCGGGGAATCGCTATGGAGAAACGAAACTACGACAAGATGCTTGCTGAGTCGAAGGCTACGAGGTCTTCCTATGCCAGGCCCGGAACTGCAGCTGCTCCTGCAGGAGCTGGGGGTCGCTAAAAATGAGTTCTACTGTATCATGTTTAGTCCTTGATAAGAATCTAAAGGGTTAGTTCATATCGGTTGACACCATGTATTCATATTTCATATCCAAATACAGCAATTTTCAGGTGTTATCCGCTTCTGGACGAGTACTACCATTTTTTCTAGTCTGCATGCCTCTCTTCTCTACGCGTTTGTTGCGTATCCTGCGTTAGTCTGTTGTGGCAATAGTTTGTGAGTTCAGTCCACCACTGCCACAGTTTCTTACCCTTGTGAAGTTAATCTAGAGCCATGCTCTTTACATCTCCCTTTGTTCTCTGTCAATTTCTTGTGTCGATCTTAGGTTTTATCCATCAACGTGTTCCACCGTATATTCCTGTTTCCTATTCCACAATGAAGCAACATGAGCAGTTTGGGAAATTCGTTTGTTGTCTCTACCCCCAGTTGAGAGAGTAAGCGACAATTTTCAAAATGCAGAAGTTCTGGTGTCCAATGAAATCAGACATGTGTTAAAATCATTAGTAATATATTGGGGTTCATCATTCCATAGAATGAATTATGGTTAGTAGAATCTCGTCACGTGCTTATAGGCAATGCGGCATTTTAAGACTGTCAAATACGGGTTTTGAATTTTTCAATCACTGAATACTGTTTTGAGGATTTTTCTGAGGATTGTATTAGGGATTGTATTAGGGAATGCATTCAGGATTGTATTGAGGATTACCTGGGTTAGGAAAGAGACTCTTGCAATTTGTCACTTGTTTCACACTGAAAAGATAATGAGTGTGGAGAATCTACTCAATTTCAGCATTTGCTCGAGTGATTTTGAAGACTAGAGGATACCAGCAATAGGAGTTCTAACCAGGCAATTTCTTTCACCCATCAGGTCTCTGTATTTGACTCGATTGTGCAAGGGGGAGATGGAGTGTGGGAGGGACTTCGGGTATACAAAGGAAAAGTTTTCAAGCTAGAAGAACATCTAGATAGGTACATCCTCCGAGTCCATGATTTTCGCTGGTTTCTTGTGTCTGACACCAATTGAATTAGGACAATCTAATTGTTATTTGTGGGACTGCAGGCTTTCTGACTCGGCCAAAGCAATGGCTTTTGCCAAGATTCCCAGCCGCAGTGAGGTATGCCAAATCATGTCATGCTTGATTTTCTGTGCTGTTGGTAAAAATGCACGAAGTGATGGTTTCTTAGAATCTTCAGATGATACGTTTTGTTTGATTCTGCGTTCAAATAACTTATCTGTGTTTGTATGAAATATCTATGACCAGGTTAAGAAGGCTGTATTTGCCACCCTCATAGCAAATGACATGCAAGACAATGCACATGTCCGACTAACGCTTACACGAGGAGAAAAGGTGGCGGTCAATACGTCTTGCAATGTTATATGCTTGTTGCAGTGCTACATTGCTGGCAATGACTCTTGTGTAGAATTCCTGGCAAAGGAATTGTATGTGCTAACCTATTTTATAGGACCAAGTTTGCATGTGATAGATTCTGAGACCTCACCTCTGACAGTGTTGCTGATGCTTCTGCAGACAACCTCAGGAATGAGTCCCGCTTTCAATCTCTACGGGTGCAACTTAATCGGTTGGTTCCTATCTCTGTTGAATTTTTGGCTTCTCCTGGCTGTAGATCTTAAACGACCCCCCACCTCCTCCTCCCGCAAGTTTATTGACGAAGTTATCAATGATCCGCTAATCCTCCATGTTGACTTAATGTTAAGTTAATTTTCTTAATCTTTGTGTGATGTTAGTATCCTTGATAATAAKTAAAATCATCTTTAAAATTTATCTAATCTTCCTGTTTGGTTGGCATTAATTTACCATTAATAACTTCGTGAATCTAGGAGGGATCTTTTGAAATGTTCACTGTCTTTATTGCAACCCATACAAGTGAGGATGTTGATTTTTCGCCAATTTGTCACTCCATGGCAGTCCTAGCGGAGTGGAAGCCACCTGTCTACAACAACACTGACGGCATACGCCTCATCACAGCATCAACTCGACGTAACTCTCCGAACGTAAATTCTCGACTGAGATTCTTCATTTCCTTAGCAATACTTTTTTTCCTCGTAAAGCAATTAAGATGACTCCAAAAATGTATTAATACCCTGGTGTTTTTCTATTTGCAGAGCTTGGACTCAAAGATCCACCACAACAATCTCATCAATAACATACTAGCGAAGGTTAGTATACCTTGATTACAGCATATGATCTGCGTGCCTAGTTTGTACAATTTGTTGTATAGTTCATTTGCTTCACACTAATCATTCCCTTTTCGTGGGTAGTGTTTGACACTGACTTCACTCATATTCTTACATCCACTAGTCACTAGTAGAAAACCCGCCCTAGAGGTATTCGGAAAAACTTAGCTGCATTACAATTGGCAGGGCTTATGTTAGGAACGGTTGTACAATGTCAGTTGTAACGCGGTCAGGTTTTCAAGAATAGATGGGGTGGGGAGGTCTACTGGTCAGTGAACCTTGTGCCCGAGTCTATAGCAAATTGATGATTTTATTCCAGATTTTGAACCGCTGTATAGAGTTGACGTTGGTTTTCACGAGCATTGTGTGAGGCTTGTGATGCAGGTGGAAGGCAATTTGGCTGGCGCTGGAGACGCTCTCATGCTTGATTGTGACGGCTTTGTTTCAGAAACTAATGCTACTAATGTTGTGAGTTTTTTTCTCATGTGCTCTTCCAYCTTTTAATTCTTTATAAGAGTCTAGTTTGATTTCTGATGGATAATTGCGCCCGTAAATGGCCATCGAAGGAAATTTCTTCAAGAAAATTCTTGAAGAAAATTACTTCGATGGCAATTTATGGGCGCTACTCTTTGCGGACCAGTTATGAGACTGATGTTGCAAATCTGCAGACAACATGACGTTTGATTATTTGCTGCAGGCGACGTTCTTATGATTATTTGTTTCTAATGACCCTTTTTCTGCCAAGTAGTTCAGCAGATTTTGTGACAATCTGAAATACATGAGTTGCAGTTTATGGTGAAGAAAGGACGGGTTTTGACTCCTCATGCTGACTACTGCCTCCCAGGCATTACACGTGCTACAGTGAGTATTTTCCTATCGATAATTTTCCACTGAAGTCGTCTTTAAATTTTTCAWCACAGGGAAGTAAAAACYGAGCATTCTGTGGCTTGGACAACTTCCAGCTTTTGCAAACACCTCTTCGGTAATGAAGTCCTTGCAAAAGTCATGCTTGATCCCTCGCCTGCTTTGCGTAGGTGATCGGTCTTGTCCAGAAGGAGGGATTTCCAATGGAGGAGCGAAGAGTTAGTCTTACGGAGTTTCACACAGCTGATGAGGTATGACAACAAAACAGAGTGACCACTCTCATTGTTCATTGTGGCCTGCGTCTCCAGAGAAGCTTAATGTTTGGAATTCGTTGAACATAAGTTTTCTTCAGCTAAACGTGTAWCATTCAGTGGCGTTTATGACTTTAACGTAGTAGGTGTTTATGTCCAAATTTTCCTGTGCTGCGTTTCTTGTAATGCTCTGCGTGATGCCTTTTGAATACATGCAGGTTCTTAACTGATTTTCCATAATAAAATGCTGTCAAATGTCGTATTTCAACATTTCATACACCCTAACTTGATTGTTTGGATGATCACATTTTCAGGTGTGGACAACTGGTACAATGGGAGAACTGACTCCTGTAAGTGGATCTGAAACTACACATCAACTTTCTGAGGTTCTGCACCTTTAATATCATTTTTTTAAGCCTAGTGGTTATGCATAATCCAAGCTGTGAGGTAGATAATTAATCCATTTTTGAACCTCATCCTTTCTCCTATACTAACCCTGTTACCAACAGCAAACTCATCTCGTCCAATACACGTCATTGGTCTTTTATTAGCAAGTGGTGTAAGCATGAATTAGCTAAATGTCTATGGCCACTGAATCTTTGAGTACAAATGAGGTTAATTTCTGGTCTTCAATCTCCTACTTTGAATGACTGCATAAGAAACCATCAGACTTGGTGATTGAAAATTTGACCTCAAGTGAGTTTGGCTCTTTGTACCTAGATTGATCTCTTCTGAGCTTCTACAGCAACCTCCCAATGGAAGTGCATATTGATCACTTGGTATTTTGTGCTACTCAGGTTCTGGAAATCGATGGTCGGCAGATTGGAGATGGCCAAGTGGGTCCGGTGACAAAGCAGCTTCAGGCTGCGTATTCCAAGGTAGCTGAATCTGAAGGTGAAGTCCTCCCGTTTCGGTGAAATCCAGTGACAGTCACCATGCATTACAAGTTTGCAAGGTCTTGGTTCTTCTGTTTAGTTTACTATGTGAAGTTTTTCAAATTGGATTACCCAATTTTTAGAGTGACTTTTGTACCACTGGTTGAGCTTGCATTGAGGCTGCATCAATCTCGTGGTCCCATCCCCTGGACCTCTGGTTTTGTAGCTTGTTGCACCAGTATACACGCCATCTCCATCAGCAAAAACAGAGTGGGTATCTTCACCAAGCGTAAGAAATTTCTTAGCTATACCTGTGGGTACTCGAAAATCAAGTACATTCACTGCCTCGTTGGTACAAAGTATCCCATCACTATGATGATCGGAAGAGCTCAATCTGCAAATGAAGACCAAGACCATAGTTCAGGAGCGGCATCAGATTTTACAGGATCCACATGAAACCATGCTGTAGGGCAGTAAGGTAAAAACATAGCACTTAGAGAACAGTACAGAAGAATAAATCTGAAAGAACGAAACACTGAGTTTTATGATCCGTCGATGTTCATGAGCTTAGTTAGCGTGTCGCATTACCTCTGTCGTACACCGCCACTGCATTCAGCGTCAACGTTGTATACATGCAAGGCACGCATCCGTTTATCAAGCAGGTTGACAGTGTGAAGDCGCCTGGCTTCCAAGCTCTCAACATCCCAAAAACTTAGGCACTCCACTTCTGCCAGAACGAGCTTGCCTGAACAGTTTCAGATTGCGAAGAAGAACGATCAGGTTCCCAGTAATGAACTCATTCCAATTTTAAATAGCAGTTGCTGGTAATCATATATGATAAGTGTCCTGCAGATAYTGGTTACATATTTCCTGATCATTYAGAATGAATGWYCAGCACMAATCAAGTAAACCTCATCATCAAATCAGGAACTAACTTCAACAGGTTTAACAACTCTTACTTTTGTTACGCCATTGCAGAGGACTGCAATAAGCCATTGCTGCTATAGACTTCTGCGTATCCCAATGCATCACTGAATCACCATCTCGAATATCGAACAAAGAGACCGTTGTCAGTCCACTAGCCAAAGAGGCTAGGAGGGGTCCACATGGTCTGTACCACCAGAGAGGGGGACTACTAGGTTTACTCTCTACCTCCTCTGCAATGTTCCGCTTCCTAGTAGCATGGTCTAAAGACATAGACCTTTCAAATGTCTTTTTCACCAAATTTCCAGCTGCATTTCCACCAAATTTCGTCATACTGAAAGTGCCAGACCTGTCCAACCATTTTCTCAGCATCGTGTTGGAACTTGGTTCCTTCGCTGAGGACGGCTCTTGATCACGGTTGTTAGGCCTTCCGCTACGGCGCTTAGAAGGGCTGGGCAAAGAGGAAGGTTCACAATGATAAGCAGTAGTTTTCCGACTGTAGAAATCCCATGAACAGAATGCAGGATCAGTTGCCGCGCCAGCAGAAGCAGCAACGACGAACTTGTTGGAACGGCCGTCAGTGCCTGGAGCTCGAACAATCCAGCAGTCTCCCCATACACGAGCACTTGGACCACGGTAAACGGCTTTCTCCTACATTTCAAGTATAGTGCAAGATCATCATCAGTCCCACAACCTAACTGGAGAGAGTCAGCATTGATGATGTGTTCTCAGTTCTACGATGTGCAGACATGGTGCGGAAGGGTATTGTGGCATTCTGATGAAAAAGACGGAACATATACCTCCATGTTGGCAATATCGTAGTAAGAGCAACAGCCGTCTTCATGAGTAAGCAGTAATCCTTCACCTTCGCACACGAACCACCCTGCAGTGCTMGACTTTTCCCCGATGCTCAGGAGCTGTTTACTAGATAATTCGCTCAGTTTTTCTTCTTCACCCTCCGCAGCTGGACTCGATACACAGCAATCCGCATCTTCATCATCGATAAGGACAGACTCGTCACATTGCAAGTCCTTGATAGAGAAMGAGTCGGATGTAACCTCCAACTCAGATGATCTATATTGTGTGGGCTGACTACTGAAGTTGGACTTCGTCAATTGCTTAGAGAGATGACTCCCGTCCGACAACTTCAGGTGGTTGATATCCGCAAATTCGCCCCCCATGCTAACGGTTGAACGCWGATTTTCAGTAGCGTCTCCAGTCGATTGACAGAACGAAGGAGATGAGTATTCACTGGACGATGTTTCACTTGCCTCATCTGAATACCTGTGCTTTCTAGAAGAAAGCACGCTCCCACTTGAAGAGCTGTGCTCTGTGAGAATACAATAAACTTGAGTCAGAGGAAGCCGAAATCAACTTGTACCAGATCATTCAACTCCACATTCTAGTGAGAACGTCAAAGCTCAAGACGAAAGAACAGCAAAGAGTGATCAGTCCRAATTCACACATGRCACGCATGASTCCGGTCACCACYAGGATCTCGGAAAAAAATCCTTCKACTAAAATGCCGAAAATACTACTTTGAAAATGCTCGTCAGCATGGGAGAGAATTTCTCTGTAGATAAGCCCTAACTTAAGAGAAACGTGTCTTCGGGAGTACTTAACCAAATGCAGAGCATCACAATGTGGGGCAACCACAAACTCTCCTACCTGAGGGYTCTGGAAGAGGCAAAGACGACTTGCGATCTTTCAAGGGCACCTTCAAGACCTCCAAAGATTTGCTAACTTCCTTCCGAAAGCATCGGTCACCATCCAGCGCCGTCAGGAATTCCGCAGTCACTAGCGCTCCTTCCTCGCAAGCGGCAGTAGGGTCCACTCTCTCTGTTCCTCCRAAATSTGATAGTTTCGGGCACAACAGATCACTCAATGGGGCCCGGCTCTCAACAAGTTTTTGGTGCAGCGACGGCCTCATTTTCACTGGCTTGATGATCTGAATAGGGTTTTCGCTGTMGTAGTCCGCGGAGATAGGCTCCGCATGGTCATGACTCACTACTTCCAATCTCAGAGCRTGGTCAGTGGACACGTTCACTGATGACGCGTTGCTGAGCCGAGTCTGCCTCTCGTACTGACACTTCAACTTCGTCTCCAAAGCTGGCGATTCTTTCGAGTACCGTCTAGAGGTTGACCGCTGCACCGATGCGTGTTCCGCGTCTTGTGTTCCAGTCAGCGACTGCAGTGCTTTTTGGAAACCCTCTTTCTCTATGAGTATTCGYTCACGCAAACTAGCGCTATCAGTGGAACCAGAGGAGAGTCTGCTTAGCCTGGTTGTGCCTTGCTCTACTGGTGAACCAGTCATGCACCTCTCTATGTTTATAATTTTCGAATGAATATCAGTGAGCAACACTTTAGAAGAAATCGGGTTACTAGCATCCAGGAGCTCCTTCGTCTCACGAAGCTCGGCAGCCATTTGGCTGACCTTGCCTTCCAGCATGGATARGCGACCGTGCAGTGAGCTCTGAATRCTGCTCAACMCTTCGTCTTGATCCACCTCTGCGTTCACGGACAATCTCAAGGAGGACGTCCGGGAAGCGATTTGAACAGCCGGAGATGACTTCRCTGCCTTGCCGGACAATGGGGACGCTTTGGTCACAACCGATTTATCCCCAGAGCGTCTCCGACCGATCCCAGCGTCCGATGGCGAGTTGCTGGCTGCAATTTTATTGGGGCGGCTGGAATACGACCTCCCAGCCGACAATGCAGTTCTGGAGAGAGCCTCATCGCGGTAAATTTGCAGCGCAGGAGATCTCTTGGTGGCAGCAGCCAAGTGACTCGCCCGCAGCACAGGTGAGGATGCTCTCGCTAGGATACTTTTCTCGGCTACMGCTAATGACCCTGGCCGTTTCGAATTCACAGAGGAGGCTCGCGGCATCGAACGCCGTGATGACTGGTCCACATCGCGAAGCACACCTCGAGCTCGCATTGCTAGCGGTTTGTTATCGAAATCCCAGCTGGAGCTTCGTTGCCTTGCGCTACTGCGCGTTCTGCTAATCCCACGACATCCCACCTGAACCTCCTCGCCTTTCACAGCCATTCTCCTCGTGCCTGCGGCCGGATGGACCGCGACAWCTTGGACGACACGCTTCTCCCGCTCATCAGGCTTCACTCTGCCTTTGTTCATCCTGAGTGTCACTCACACCCTAAGCCACCCTAAACCCGGAATTCAAATTCGCCGCGCAAGCAAATGGAATGCCTTAACACGATCTGTCCACTCATCAGCCCCTTCCCGAGAATCTCCCTGAACATCACAATCCAACTATTAAAAATATTTACAATTTAAAATAAAGAGTGKAACAGWACTCGCCTACTGATCCCTCTACAAAATCAGCCACAAAACCCTSTCCCCTTCATATGCAATCACCTCTACAATACAACTTCGTCATCCCRGAAMYYAAGCCCACCACAGTGCAATGAACCTACCACCAATTATTCAACTCCCTCTCCAGTGCRGCAGCCYTATCAAAACWGGTAATATAMACAAGAGATCCAATTTGGGGCATCTTGGTAAGAGAAACATGCCGGTGAGGAATGACAGAGGGTTGTTATACCTGCAGGTAGGCCAAAAAATCACCACCCTCCTCTCTCTTACAAGGTCGTAGATGCCGTAGGATTGGAGTTAACCAACATCGTCCAGATATGAGAGCTGGCCGTCGGGGATCTTGTCAACAACTCGAATTGGCTCAAAAGGCGCTGGAAGAAACAAAACACAGCTTCAACATCAAAGCAGGAGAGCCATGAGCTCGACGTTAGGAAAMGGTACGTCAGGTTCTCCTGCTAKCTTCCCCCAGGATTTACACTTTTAAATCAACCAATTCAAATGATCATAATTTGAAAAAACAATAATTCAGAAGCGCCCAAATTTCGTATCACCAAAATAGGRTGAAGAAAAYTGTACGTGTCGGCCTTRTACTGAAGAAAACTGGACAAAACGAAAGTTCCCATACGACTACAGAACTTGCGGCAAATACCTTYTCGCACAACTCGGTGATCTCATTGGCACATGCACATGCGCGGAGCACCAGGGTCGAACTCAGCGAACTCTTCTCCATACTTGAAAGATTCAACGAAAAACGCCGGTTTCACTACATACACAAGCTTCTCGTTGTTGCGGTCCACAACAAAACTTGCACACACAACCAGMGCATATMCCTTCGCCCTCTATCTCCACCCAAACCTCCATGCATTWACGCACTCGACTACAACCCTAGATCACCATGACACYCATTCCTATCACTCATTGCGCAGAAAATAAGATTCAAATCATGCCGAAACACGAACCGTACAATCTTCTAATTCCTGTTCCCATTCCACCCCTCAACAACCCAGATCCATCTTCCACTTGCACATTGATGACACACGGGACAAGCGAGTACAASCAAGTACTAGGCACCCCGGATCTTTGCATCAGCGACACAGGGAGGACTACTGTACCARCAAAACTCGAATTCAAAAAACAGTYTCCAACCAATTCTTCAATACACCAAGTGAGCGCACTTCGCACTCACTCRAGCGTGCAATGCGCACACAGAAGTACAAACCCGCAGATCTCAGTCGAATCGGTGACGAAACTGTAGAGATACCAGCAAACCCGAATTCAAAATTCAAAAAMGGAAACCAAAAGGGCGGGCGAGGGAAGAAGGCAGGGATTTTCTACAGGGCAGGTCTACCAAGGCTTGCCCTCGCTCTCTCATTGTGACTTTCGTAAACTTCGTGACGACGACCAAGTCTGGCACGCGAATCTCACATTCGGTGCAGCACTACTGTGACAATCGAGACTTCGCTCGGGGGAACAGACAGACTCGTCGTCATGATTTCGGCGTTCGGTTCCGGGTGGAAGGGCGGAAGGGCGGAAGGGCAGGGCTGGTAGCGGGCCGAGGGGCGGGGTAGACAGGAATCGTCCCGAAGTCCAGGTCTCAAAGCCCAGGTCTCAAAGTCTGGAGCCGGAAGTCTTGGATACATTCGTCGCCCCCAACGGATCGATGAGAAGATTTCATTCATCCGTTCTTTCCCCATGCAAGATATCATGCATCCGTTCCAACTTGATGCGAGACTTCATTCATCCTGTCCTACCACATCTGAAGCTTCATTCATCCGTTTCTTCTGGACTTCTTTCATCCGGTCCTACCCACTGCATTAAAAAATCCCAGCAAACATTTGGTGTGCCACAGAATTTAATGCATCCGCCGATGCCCCCATAACTTAACGAAAACTCAATCAGGGAATGATTAAATTAAAGCATGAACTGATTTGGCAGGTAGGGTCAGTACACAAGGACTTAATGAACGAAGAGCTAACATAAACACCCCAAGACGATGGTACGCCCACCTAATCGAAACCCCTAATTAACCCGGTCAAAGATCAATGCATGGGGTAAAAGTCGATGAATGAAATCTCCCCAGCGGGGAATAACAGATGAATTAACTTTCCCAATAACTTAGTTATGAATTCCTCCCCCCCTCCAAGGGAAGTTCTTGATTTCAGAAGAAGATGAATATTGGCCCACAATCTTGAGAATTATCCCCTTAAGTTAATCCCTTACATAGCATTGTATAACCAGGCAACAGTCTTCCCCATGTTGAAAAGGTATTATGCATTGCTAGATACCTTCCCCGTACTAAAATGTGACCTAGGGTTTGTTAAGAGCATTTGCAATGGAGCCAACTTCCAAGACAATAAGGGCATAATGAAGGAGCCAACAAACACTCTTGAAAGTAACTAGTATTGGTCCTTCTTTGTCTCGAGCATGCCATTTTCCTTTCAAAAAATAGCACGTCCCCTATTTCTGGCTYACAACACRAAGATTCACGMTTCATACATTTTTAGGCATTGTTATGTGTGCCAATAAATTGAACGTTCCCTTTTATGCATGAAAAGTCCCTTTTGCATTTAATCCTTTCTTCTTATTCTTATAATGTTGATAAGTCCATTTGAGTTTTGGATGGTCTGCTTTAAATCAAGGCAATTTTTTTTAACTCCTAGAGGACCAAGGCTTTTTCTGGCTGAAAAAACACTCAAAATTGCCATGTCTATTGCGTTCATCCAAAAAAACAAAATAAACAGTTTTTTTTGTAAATCTAACCGTAGGATCTCATACTTCACTTGTCTTAGAGCATGCGGAAAAAAATTTCATGACTTTATAGATTAAAAGATACAAGCATTCAAAGTTGAAACAAAAGTTGTTTTGAATTGTGGTTTGCAATTTCATATGACTTTGACCGCCATTTGTGGAAAGTTTTTGCACTAGATCCCTCAAGTTTTAAATTTTCTATGTTGAGAATTTGAATTGAGAGCCAGGGAAAAAAAATTTGAAGAAAAAATATTTGATTTTCAACCTTTGAAAATTGTTAACTAGAAATAGGTCCAAGATTGAGCAAAACACTAAATTGTTAATAGCTCTAAGATGGAATCCAAACACCAAAATTCCAACGGTGAGATTGTATAGCAAACAAACATAACTCTATGCAAAAAGAAAAATTGAAAAATAGTAAAAATTGCATTCAAAAAAGAATCCTACAAGTTCTTTTTTCAAGAACGTGCTTAGATTGCTTGAAAAACAAGATTGTCCATAACTTTCTCAATATTAGTCCAAATAGAATGAATCAAAGCTTCAGATGCAGACAAAAACATAATCTTTGAGAAAAAAAATTAAAAATTTCAATAGCTCTTTTTATTTCCTTATTTTTGTTCTGCCCGACGAACTACTTTTTGAACATAGAGTAGCATAATTTTTGCTCCCATGCACTGATTGAAATAAAAAATTACATTTTCAGAAAGCTAATGTGATTACCTACCTTCAGAAAAAGTTTCAAAAATTGGGGTCACACAAGCCTGTCCAAAATCCCAAGTGTCCCCCGTGGGGACTTTGGTCTTTTAGAAATAAAATCACCAAAGCAAAATGAGGTCCACAATCCTCCACTTGAAATTTTGAATGTTGTTTGTATTTCTCACACAACACATTCTATACTAATTAMGTTATGATTTGGATTTAAAGAACTTTCAAAATGCATGATCATATAGAAGAACTTGCCTTATGTATCTACATTGTCATAAAAAAAATGACARATCGTATAAAAGAAATGTGGTTCTAGAAAAAATTTGGATCTAGTAAACTTTTGAGGATGATGAAGATCAAGAGAAAACATGTGATTTGGATTTTGTCACATTCACACCATAGATGTCTATAAATATATTACTTGTAAGATAGCAGGGAGTGTTTTCTAAGTCAAATAAYTTATTTATATTCAAATTCTATGGTCATAATGTTATTTCATATCTCCATGTCTTCCAATATTCATATTGTAATGTTGARGGTAAACCACTTACAAGTGGATTATTTATATATAATTCTTTTTAAMATTCATAAACTCCARTAATCCTTTAAAAYTTTGTAGGACAATAGAAGATATAGTGTTGAAACRGTCCAACTATACTTCTGAAATTTTTCCCACACATGTTTTTTGCTATTGAAACAAAAATCCTCAAAAAGCTTGTTTTCTTTGTTTAATTCRCACTTTCCATACTTATTTTGAATTTGAGGATGCAATGTTAATTCGTAACAAATTCTTTTTGAAAAATGCATCTAAAAAACAYGTRCAATTCTATTCATTTATATGATTAAAGTTGTTCATGTATGGACAAATGTAAATGCATTTCAATCTACAAGCCTAAAAAAGTTTGTTTTGTGCTACCCGACCTTGGATGTTGAGGTRTAAAGTAAGGGTCATTGCAAACATCAAAACTTATCAAATTCAAATATAAGAAGGGATTTGGGGGCAAGGAAGGGCCGTTCACCTTGTTGTTYCCTAGTAGTGCTATGAACCAACCACAGTTGCCAAAAAACATTGCTAKAAAACATATTTTGAAAAAGAAAAAGAAAATTTAAAAAAAAATTCCAACATGGCACGGTCACAACCAYAGATTGCTGCTGTAACAAGTTTYGGGATTGTGGRAACCCAAGAYAACTYGTAGTCTCTTCTTGCCCTCAAATCCCYCTAATGAAAYAATTTATAATAAAGRAATATTTTTCAAATATTTTAATGAACTCATTAATGGAAATACGAATCATTATTAGAAGTCAAGGTTAAAAAACTCATATTTAACTAATTCTGGACTTATCCATAAATTATGGACAGATTGTTGTAATTGAAAATGTATCGGCTGGCTGTTGACACTTGTCTATTTTTTATTCTTTTATTTCTATTTAATCCAAAATAATGATTTTGATCCATTCTAATTCAAAAATCTACATTTGGACTATACATACATTATGATTTCATCATTCAAATGTAGATTGGATGTTATTTGTGGACTTTGGATAAGTCCAGAATTAATTAAATATGAGTTAAAATACATAGCATCCTATTGTCAACAATATAAAGGGAATTTTCATATTTCACATAAACAAATGTGTTTGTTTTGATTTCGCATGGGCTTTGATAGATGAATCTATATTTTATATAAGTAGAGACAAATTTGTTRAGTATATTAATGTGCCCAATTCCATGGTATTTCATCTTTGGGCATTTCACCATAGACCATGCATTGAACATTTTTTTTTTGAAACAAAGTGCAATATTAATGACATTGAATATAAAAGATGTTCATTTCATAATGATGCATGATCACAAAGACGTTGATTTAGAAAATTTACCAATTCAACTTTGATCAATTACAATTTTCAAGTAAGATCTAAATAGATGCCATTTGAAAACTTCACCTAATATTCAATTGAGACTTTTGAGACATACAATGGTCACAATTATAGAAATCCACTTTGCAAGAGGTGATCTAATTGCATACATGTGTAAAACTTTAGCAATGTATCATTACAATAAATATCAATGTTATCYTGCATTTTCACTTAAGAGTTTTATAGGCAATGCAAATTAATGGTAATATATTAGGATAATTTATTATGTTCCTCACTTCGTGCATGTAAGGGCTAAAGGAACAAGTTCAAAGAGGTCACGGGGCTCACAAAGATGGAAGCATCCAAAAACGTCAATATAAACAATTTAACATAGTTGGAGGCATTTTTTCCTAAAAATTATATTTTTGTAGTATTAACAAGTGAAAATCCTGAATATTAAAAAAAATAGATTTTTCGGATGTTAAATGTAGTTTCTATGATTTTTCAAAGTGCAAGCTGGCTAGACCATTAAATTTGTCCCATAGGTGCATCCAAATCTGAACTCTGCAAAAATTAGTTGTTAGCAAATCAAGTTAAGTTTGTGTCCTTCTCATGTGTTAGCCAATTAGAATTAACATTTGGAGGTCACATTCACCAAAGTCAAGGGACACAATTGGGTGAGTTGAAGGCACATCATTAGGAACAAGTGTGGTAATGGGTGTTTCCATCTTATATAACTTAAATTAAGGTAGAACTCCTATAACTAACCAAATAAGGAATTTGGACAAATCTAAAGCAATGGAATGCAAGGTAAATATTTTTAGAGGTGTATTGATAAAAATGACGAGGATTGCAAAAATTTTGAAATTTTTTTCGCATGAATTGAATTTAGTATGAATTTGGTGCGTGTAAGGGACACCTTACATGTGGAGGCCAAGATAATTTGATGTGTGAGTGGCCCTAAATCCTCACTTGTGATTGGACAACAGGCTAAAATTGTATAATCGGCATCAAGGAAAATGGCATAGCCTCTACTTGTAAACCATCCTAAGTTAATCAAACAATGTTAGAATTTAAGTGTGCATTGTAGCATACTCCTATATCTTTAACTTTTAAATGTAAAGGTGGAYGTTTTGTATGCAATGAAAGCTGAAAAATCTCTCTGTGTAGGACAGAAAACAACTAATCATCTTCAAAATTTTGCGTAAAAGGAGAGATCTTCTACAATCCTTTGACTTCCAATGAGTGCTTTTAGACTTTTTATAACTTGTGATTACCACGGTATCAAAATGGATGATTTCCACAGTCACCAATATGTCCTTTAAGGGTTAAAAGGTTAACTCTTATTAGATTGCAAAGGGTCAAATTGACCTACGGCTCTTCGTCTTTCACGGTTTTGAAGGTCTTCTACCAGTTGCATGTTGATGCAACAAGAATGAAATAGTTTGGCAATGCTATAGTCAAAATTTTGCAATTTTGCAATTTTTTTATGACTTAGCCTTTGAATTTTGACACTACAACAATATTTTCTACGTATTCAAGCAAGTTACAGAGATATATCACACAAAATGAAGTACAAGGCCGTTTGTGCTTCAATACAAAGAGCAACATGTATTACAACCAGCTATAGAGGTGGTGATAGCACTTTCCCTACTTCAAGGGTTTAGCACTTTAGCATAGCAATGCCAACTAATTGAAGGAAGGAAAGATAGAGCGCAACGGCTTTGGAAATTTGCATTGGATGCTACTTCCTTTACAATTTGGGAAGARGGCTTGCAAGAATTGTTTATTGTTCATGTTTGCATCACAAATGACTTGTAGCGGCTGGAGATTGTGACCGCATCTTGAGTTTATAAGGAGCTGCAAAATTTTGGAGGGAGAGCCAAAATACTAGGGGCTTAAGGTAGAAGCACTCAATGGCGTTAGTTCCCATGTCAAATATTGATTCTAAAACATAAATTTTGGTAGATTGCAGATAGCTTACCATTTAAGTAAAAAAGAAAAAGCTATCCATAGTCTACATACATTTATCATCTGAGATGACTATCATGTGTAGAAATTGATGCTCTTAGGTGCACGGATGCCATTGGGTGCTCCTACCTTAGTGTGTGCTTACTCATGTGAGGCCCAAGTAGAATGCAAATATGAAATTGAATTTTGAATTTCTTTGGAATTCTATACCCGGCCACTTGTCCTCAAGCCTAGCTCTTGTTGTTTGTTGGAGTTTTCTTCAACAATATGATTGTTAGACTAAGGTAGGAGCACCCAATGGCATCCGTGCATCTAATGGCGATAGTTTCTATGTAAACTATTGATTCCATTACTTAAATGTAGGTAGACTGTAAGCTTATCATGCATGTCAAAAATAATAAACTATCTACAGTCTACGTAATTCATTATCTGAAATGACTATCATGTGTAAAAATTGATGTCATTAGATGCAAGGACGCCATAGGGTGCTCCTACCTTAATCCCTAGATGGTTTTGACTACATTTTCACCAAAAACACTCCAAAATTGCCATTTCTACTACAAGTACCAAATTTTAGAAAAAGAATTGTTTTTTGACACATGCAACCATAGGATCTTGTAGAACATTGGTTTGAAAAGATGTGGAAAAAAGTTGAGAATTTTCCACCTTGTACGTTGTAAGATATTAGCATTTGAATTGGCAAAAATCATTTTTTTGGCCCTGTGAAAAAACAGGCAGCTGCACTTCACAAAGTCACATTTGTATGCAAAATTGTCCAAAATGGTGGTTACTCTTTGAATTCATTCTTCAAGGCAAGTTGGTTACGTCTTGAAAATTTTCAAACCTTTTGGAATTGTACAACATGTAGGAAAAAAGAGTAAATAGAAAAAAAATAGAAAATTACTCAAAATACTAAATTGTAAACAATTTATTTATGGAATTGAAAGATGCCAATCCCAATGGTTAAAATGTTGTTGTAAACAATTTCAACTATTTGAGTTATTCGTAAAGTCCACTAAACCGGGGTTTAAACCAGTGAGTTTTGTGAAAAAGTCGATTGAGTTAAAAAAGTCAAAATAAAAGTGGGTATGAAACTTATTTTTCTATGAAAATGGTGCCTAAAAAAGTTTGGTCCCCACTTTTGAAGTCGTGTGACATAAGTATCTTGCAAAAAAGTTTGACGCTTCAACTATAATTGCCTTCCCAACTTCAAAAAAAGTCATGCCCAATGTGGAGGGAACTTTACAAATAACTCAATTGTCTTGATTTATTTCCAAAAATCTTATAAATTGAATTAAACAATGGATTTCAGACTTTTTGGTAGAGTAGAGATTCTATAACTACCCGTAAACTACCTCAAACTGTAATTCCTCATAACTTTTGACTCAATGATCAAAATAGAATGATTCAAAGCTCTCCACTTAGATATAAATCTAAAGAACCAATTTCAAATTTTTATTTTAAGAAAATAATAATTTTTAAAGATGTTTTTTTCTGCCCAAGCTGCTCGCCAAGTAATGAAAACAACATATCATACAATAACCTTTTGACTATGTAGTCAAAAGTTATAAAAAAAATTGTTGGCCCTTAAAGCTACTCCTCAACCACATGTTTTGTGAAAATTTCAAAGCAAAATGATATAAACTCCATTCATAGTGAGCTACCTTAAATCACTATGTTGCCAAAAAAACACATTTTGTGCATTTAGGGGTAAGTTCAGTTAGGGCACTCCAAGTCATACCTTACCTTACCACTCCCTTCCTTCACTGTGGTTTTGTTCTCTCCAATTCTTTTTCTACAGTACGTTAACTAAGGATTCTTTTTTGAAACAAATCAGAATCATGGAATTGGGGATTTTTTTTGTAAAAAGAGGGTGGAAAATTCAGGGGATTATTTATTAGCAAAATTTTGCTAGAATTTTGACCTCTACTCGTTCGTCCCTCCAAAATCTGGCATGTACAGTGAGGCCAGCAAGAGGGACCCTGGTTCAGAAAAAAAAAACTGGTGAAAATATTTACAATATTTACAATATTTACAATATTTACTTTTTGAGTTAAAAATAGAGAAAATAACCGGATTCCGTACTTAAAACAATGGATTCAATTTGGGAATTGAAGAAAAAAGCCCGTGAAACTCAAAAATTCCCATAAGTTGAATGAAACTGAAATTGATTGCTAACTTACCTTAGGTCCATCGCATTAGGATGGGTCCTTGTTAATACTTGAAGTTCAAGAACTCTACAGAACTGTACTGTACAACTCCCCTACGTTACTGTAATGTTACAGTAGCCCACCATCATGATATGTTGAGGTCCATGATCATAATCAAGTTCAGGGTGTTCTTTTTACATTTATTTGAGGCAGTGCAGAAAGGGATAATCAAATAGAAGGATGAAGCTATTTACATCTATGGAAATGGATGAAACTTGCAATCCATGGATGAAATTTCATGTATTCATGCAAAACTATGTATATTCATAAAAAAATGGACCGATGTTGTGGCAAAGGTTTTGTAGCAAATCAGACTTTCAAGCCTCTCAAAAGCAAGGATTATTTCACCAAACATTCCCTATTAAAAAGAAACTATCATTTTTGAGCAAAGTTTCGCCCAAGAAAAAACACTTGAGTGATCAAGTTCATCATCCAAATGTCCAAACTAAGGGCACAATAGTTAGGGAGCAAAGTTTTAGCAAAATTTCCCTATAAGGTAGGGACCCCCAAAATGGCAATTGACCTTAAACCACCATCTTCATTGTATACATCTCCATAACCGATGATGTACCTATGTGGAAGAAACGTTTTTAGAAACACACTTCGATCCTTCATAACTTTTGCATATTGTACCCAAATGGCTTGTTCTTTGGTACATTGGAACCTCCTTTCACTAGTCAACAAGACAATATGAAATTTTGAATATCCTAATAACAGTAACTAGATAGGCAGAGCGTTAAATCGTGACCCTCAAACATGTTCAGTTGGCCCAGTTCGTTGGCACGATTTAACGCTCTGCACTAGACAGTGCCAATATGTGGGTGCTTTTGGGTGTACCCACCTTAAACCAACGCCTAAAAGCCAAAAACACTCTTGGATCTGTTTGGCGCTTTCGCTGTAGGTTCCTTGGAAGTGTGGTTGATTAAAAACATAATTAAAGAAAAAAAAAAAAAAAAAAATCCGCCGGGAACTTGCTCCTCAGGTTCTATGTACATTTGCCTTTCAATGGAATTTGTCCATGTGTTTCAAATATTTTTTTTAGAAAAGCCAAAACATCAGGCAAAGTCAAACCATGATCAATCACTCTTCAGCAACCTCAGAAATGGAACCTTCTATTTGATTCAAAATTTAAAAAAAAATTAAAATGGAATTCGTCTTACACAGAAATTCAAATTTTCAAATTGATGGAATTGACTGCAATAAAAAGGCCGTGGAGGTCAGGGTTCAGTTTTATACTTCATTTTAGGGGGCAGATAATTAGTGCACTGCAGAAAGTGACTTTCAGAGGGGGTTACGAAGCTCTTTTAAGTACATCCATAATTTAGAAATGTAAATGATTGGATGAAGCCGCCCAGGAGATGTGGCTGGACGACAACCCATTTATTAACACCTAAAGGACCATGGCATATTTTGGGAACAAATTGTGAAGAACTCACGCTTTTTAGGGTAGTGATAAAAAAATGAAAAAAAAAAGTTTAAAAAAAAAGAATTCAACCATACAAATATGTTCTAGACTTCTGAAGGAATGTGTAGAAAAACTTTCAGAGACTTTGATTGCATGGATTGAAAGATTATAGTGTTTGAAGTTAGAAGAAAAAAGTTTTTCCTTGACCTAGCTCAAGAAAGCCAGAAAAATTTAATTCCTCCTAGAATGAGATTCTGAAACTAAATATGGACATTTGCATCTTGCATCACATAAATTACATACCTACCAAATTTCAAAATTTTAGGAGGAGTTTTGTGCATATTGCCTAAAGTTGTTTGGATTGCCTCCAAAGTTCAAAGCAACATAACTTTTGATCGAGGCACTAGATAGGAAAAAAAAAATCACATTTCCACTTCGGGAATACAAGTTCACACTTTGTGTCAAAATTTTGAAGAACATTCGTTGAAAAATGATTTCATATGCACCTACTCAAGATCACTTGCATACATTGAAATGTCATTTGGTCCTTTAAGGATTAATCCGACTCATTTGCTAATCCAAATGCACATGTACGTTATTTGTCCAAAATGGAGTGACACTCTATGTAGATTATGTATCGATGTTTGCAATTTTGTTTATTTCAAAAGGGGATTATATCATCACATATTTCCTTAAAAGGATTGTATTGCTTTTCAACAAAAATATATTTTTAACAAATCCCTTCCTAAAAKTTAGAGCATCATGTTATAGTACATGGACGTGGTTCCAAAGGTCCATATGGAATTATGGATGGCAAATTCATATAAGTGTGGCATGTATCATAATTGTAGGAAGGGTCATCACATTGATGTTGAATAATTAGTACCTAATAACTTGAACGAGTCATGATTCAATACTTGAAATTAAAATTTTTCATTACAAAAAACTTGACATTAAATTTCAAGAAATCAAAATATTTAACAATCACYGGTATGTTACATAGCTTGAAAAGCCACTTACTAACGAGTGAATACAAATGAAAAGACAAACTCTTTATACAAGTGGGGTGAAAGGATGTAAAAAACCTATATGGGATACATAGATTAAAATTAGTAGGAATTTAACCACTCACAGTTAAGTAAGAAGTAGAAATTGTTGGTGTTCAAAGTAGAATTTTAGACCTCATTACGTCGTGTAGAAAAACTTTTTTAAAAAAGTTTTGAGTGACTAAATTAATGGAAATTAATCTAATTTTCATTTTCAAAAATTCATTTGAAATTTAGAGACTCCAATTAAAAGATATAGACAAAGTTAAAGAGGGGTATATAGAGAGGGACATTTTCTTTGAGATTTTCTAACATCTTCTTTGAATCTTGATAATGACTCTTCTTCATTTTGTTTTATAATTCAAATCTAAAATTGCGGTCATGAAAAAATTTGGGATTGGAAATTGTCCATGTTTAAAAAAAATGGAATTAAAGGACATGACATGTATAACCTTGATCAATTTATGACTTCCCAAAATCCATCCTATTATTTTTTTATTAAATTTATGATGTGATTTTTTCTTGAAATGCAATGCATTTCGAGGCTCATTTGCATGAGCTTTTAACACTAAAAACATCAAGATTTGCAATAGACACCCTTGCTTAACCTTTTAAAACCAAGCCTACCTATTTTGATTGATTTAATCTGGATTTTGGGTATAATTCAAAACCAATGGTCCACCTATAAGCTATGTTTGTACAATGTAGGAGGGCAAAAGAATTGTGCATATGAAATGCCCACTTATAATAATTTTGAATGAATATTGATCCCACAAGGAGTGAATCTAAGTGACTTAGGAAGGAATTTGAATCTTACAAAAAGTTCCATTTGTCCATAGATTCATGTGATCCCACCTCTCATGGTTAATATAACAAATTCAAGTTCCTTCCATGTCCCCAAATTGGTAGAAAGTCCAGTTTATTTTATTTTGAAGATTGTAGAACAATTAAGTTACGACTTGAAATACAAGTGAGTCCAAAAGAGCACCTTAGGTCCTAAAGGGTTCATTATGAAAATGTCCAACCCTCAAAAAGGCCGCAAGTTTTGCACCTTTGTTGTGCAATTATAGAAAAGAAAAAAAATTGTACATTAGCACCACATTAGATTGAATATTTTTTTTATAAAAAAAAAACATTTTTAGTTTTTAATTTTTAATTTTTTTTTGTATTTGCATTGTGGCGGTGCCAAAAATCAACTCTAATTAGATGTTTTTTGGACCGTCTAGAAGACTGCGAGTTCCCGGCTGTGGGAACACTTTGGGAACTTTGGGAACTCTACCACATAGGTAGTCTGACGTGGCACAGAGACTGCCACGTTAGATAATACTAATTAATTATTATTTTTAATTTTTTTTTAATTATTTAAAAAAAATGATTTTTTTTTTTTTTTAAAATCAGTTTTCAGTTTCTTTATACTTTCTAAGATTTCTGGAATTTTTTTTTTTTTGAAATTCAAAATTTCAGACCAACAGTGGCTGGTTCCCTATGCAATGAATAGTTTCAGGAAACAACCTCGAAACAGGCTCTTGCGGGGCTGAAAAAACATCTAATGTAACAACCCTTTGCTCAGTTGAAAACTTTTGTTAAAAATCTTCAAGAAAAAAAATTATAAACAGTGTTTTTTAAATTGCAATTTGGTGCCTAAAATAGACTTTGAAGGAAATTTAACTAAAAAAATACCAAAAATAGTACTTTGGCAAGAATTTCATTTAACTTCAAAGTTTAGCTGACACCAAAATATGATGCCTTAGGCATTAAGGGGTTAAATAAAGTCCTTAACATTATTGTTGTTGGGGATACATTTGATTTTCAATTGCTAATGAATTCTATAATTGAAAAATGATCAACTTAGAATGTTTAATYCCKTAATGTTGTTGTRAGTACTTARTATCCWATGGYTRACAAAGACTSATTTTTCATAAGGCATAAGTGTGTAGATGTTCATCATTGAAATCTTGTGTAAAAAAGGGAGGTTTTCTAAGATAGTTTGACCTCCAATGTGTGGCTGAGGAGAATTGACCCTATCGCTCGGCTCCTTTGAAAAATTTTGAAAAATTTTATTTTCCACACATGATAAAATTTACAAATTCTGAATTCATATTTGCAATCAGATGCCCCAAATGATCTATACGGGGAGTGCAAGGTAAATTCATCAAGCACAAATAGGGGGCATTTTTTTTGCTTACATCTTTGGAATGACTTGGAGGAACCCAAAGAGGGGGCCAATTCACCCTGACCCAATGTGGCAGGACGTTAAATCCTCCATTCGAAGTGGGTCCAGAAGGATTCATCGGAGGTAAAAGTAAAAAATGCCCCCTATTTTGAGCCGTGTCTAGGATAAGGTTTAGACGTCACCTATCTAATTTGGGGTCTCTATTTGCAAATATGAATTCAAAATTTGAAAAAAAATTATCTGAAAAATAAAAAATTCCAGCGTTTTTACCCAGGGTAATTCCACCCACTTCAAATGGGCCCACTTCAAATGAAGGATTTAACGTCCTACCCCAACGTGTGCTCTTGGGTTGTAAGCAAATGATTCTCACATTACCAAAAAGTTAATTTGGATATACTTCACCATAGTTGGATACTAGACTTTGGGGGGGGGGGGACACAAAACTATTTTTTGTGGCCTATGTCTAACGACAAATTCTAGAGATAAAGGCCAGGTTGTACCCCTGTAAGGTAGAACCACCCATTACCAACCAGTGTCCCATAGCCAACCGTAGATTGACTAATTTCCAACCAAGGCTAGAATGTTTTTTTTTCATCTTTTCAAGCTTGGGATTAAAAGTTCATGACACATGTCCCAACTTAGTGCGCAAGAAAGTAGGAAGCAATTCGTGGAAAAGTAATTTTTTGAGTGATCAGAATTGGAAGAGTCTAGAAATTGGCAATGGGTCGAGTGCACTTTTTGCATTTGAAAATTCATAATACTTTCAATTCAAGCGATTAAACTACCAAAGTTTTTTGCAATCCCAAGCATTTCTATCATTGCACCTCTAAAAATATTGCTTTGTGTTACACTGCATCAAATCATGTCTAAAATTGCTTAAGTGATCGGTTATGGGTGGTTCTACCTTAGTCATGGTTATAATAACTAAAACCAAAAAACCTAAAATTGAAAAAACTATTGGATATCACTAACTTATAATGACCAAAACTAGACTACCCAATCCATCCTTCACCATTCTCTTGGAGACATCCTTATTTTGGGACCACATCAGAGCTTTACCTTTCAGGATTGTCTTTAGGTCGAGTGTAAGGGAGAGGCACCCATGTACCCAATGCCGTCCCTTTTTAGGTCATGCATTCATTTTAGAAGGTAAATGTAGAGGGGCTGTAGACTGCTTATTATTTTAGGTCAAAGAAATAAGCCATRTACTACCTACCTACACTTATAGTTTGAAATGATTATGCACTGTAGAATCGGACAGCATTGGGTACAGGGGGGCCATTGCATTGGGTGCCTCTCCCTTACCTCGAAATTTTTACCAGCTTAGAATGATGTGGCAAGCCATTCCGGCTTCTTCTCTTTGGATTATCTGGGTTGCAAGGAATCAGAGAGTATTTTTGCATGAATGGTGGTCGCCGGACACCGTTTACAATATGTTGTGGAACGCTCATCTGGATATCAGGCATGCAGCCATTTTGAAGGCGCATGAAGCTACCCAAAGTCGCCCTCATCAAGCATGTAGGATCTGGTTGCAATTTGACAATATTTGAATGCATTCAATTGTGATTGCCTCTAAATTTGGTGATAAAACGTTTTGGAATAGGCTAAGGCCTGTTTTGTGTATTTTTATGTAGATCTCATGTCACTTTGCTGCTTTGTCCAGCATGCGGTCTTGGTTGTTCTACTCTCTCTTTTAATGCAATGGTTCTTCCACTTGTTTCACCAAGAAAAAAGAAAAAGACTTATGCAAATTCAGGAAACATTGCAAATGAAGCAATAAACACTGTTCAGGTAATCTTACCAAATAATTGTAAAATACTGCTAATCCTTCACCAAAATCTCTATTAAACGTATGTAACTGAGTAGATTGGCTGGAGGGCCCTCCTAACACAGACCGGTCCCCAGGCAGGCAGGATTCTTTACATATTACAAGCAAAGAAATGGATGAATGATAAACGGATGAATGATTGCCCTCTACCGGACGGACACGGCACCAAAATGGCGGGCCCCACTCTGTGTGAGCCTGCGATCTTTGTGTAGTGTGAAGAAGGCCTTTAAGTTACTTTGTGTAAGAACTGTAAAGTTCGCCAAGTTCTAACGACAGACGGGCAGGCCCATTTCTGATTGGTTGATTAATAAATTTGATGCCCTGCACTTGAATATTGATGCTTGGTTGGCCAATCTCAAGTGAGCAGCTTTTCTCACATGTGCCGTGGTGGCGGCAAGGATATCATGTTCTGCTCTTCTTCCCTCATTGGGCGTCTACACTAATTGGCAATTAGAATATCAATATTWCTTTATATATGAATTTTAACAACCAGCCAGGTTGGCTATTGGTCAGCAAAGGYAAATTTTTAGTAACATCATTTTGGTTTCCAAGAAAAAGATAAGTTAGAGCATCCTGAATGTAGGGCATCCCGGAAGTAGATTTTGAAGGGGATTGGTTGTTTTAGGTTTTGATTGTGGTAGAACCACCTATCGTCAACTAGGGGTCCATATTCAACCMAGAGGTGTTGCTATTTCTAACCAAGGTTGGAACAGATTTCCAACCAACRCTGGGAATGTGTTTTTTACTCCTTTTGCAAATCGGGACTAACAAGTTGATGACACATGTTAGAAAGTAGAGAACGAGAAAGTAGTTCTTGAATGGTCATAATTAGAAGACTCTATATATTGATAATGGGTTTAGACCAATTTTTGGCTTCCTAAACTCATAATAATTTGAATTAAAGGAAAAAAAATCACGAAAAATTGACAATCTTTGTGGTATCTATCTTCCTACATGGCAAAAATTATACATTGTTTTATACTACTCCAGAACATGTTCCGAATAGCTCAAGTGGTCGACTATGGGTGGTTCTAACATAATTACAAATGGCATTTTGAGAGACAAAATGACCTTAACCCCTAAGCTTTGAAAACTTTGACTATCTTTCTGTTGCCGCTAAGGTAGTCTGTTCTTAAAGCGCCCATGCTCTAAAAGCGATCATGATACAGAGGTACATTTTTCTTTCTTCAATGTTCTAGTGGTGTATATTTCAAGAGGTGGTTGCTTTTAGTGACCACTGCATTACAACTTCAAAAATTTGTAACTAATTCCTTGGAAGTCCGAAAAATATGAAACAACTTGGGTTAGATGCCAATTCCTTTTGCCTTCCTATGAGAACTTACTGAAAAATGTTTCAAGAAGTTTAGCTTCCCTTAAATCGCAATCAGCTCTTAAATGGTCGCTTTAAGAGCAGTCTACCTTAAGGGAAAACAAATAGAGCCTTCAACAATGCTTGGAGAAATTTCAACAGCCAGTTCAAGGTCAACCAGTGGAATCGGAAAAAAAACTTTTGCAATTTGAAAACATCGACAAATTAAATAGTAAAAAAATGATTTTAAAGGAAAAATTTGAACTAAAAAATCAGAGAAAATAATTGGACTTGGTACTTGAATAATTTCTTCCAACATGGAAATTGGAAGAAATTGGATGGTAAAACTCAAAAAATATCTCAAACATTGTCCTTGGGGAGAGATCATCAAAAAAAGATGCTCACAATCCAAATATATTCACAATTTAGTCCCTTCAAACATAAAAAAACATAAGCATGAAATGTATGGATTCATTTTTCAAAAAGCAGGCATTTAATCTATCCTTGAAATCTAGTCTTTTGTTTTTTTGTTTTTTAATTTGCTTCTTGTTTTGTTTTTTGTTTTTGCTTTTTTTTAAAAGGAACGGTGGCCATCAACCCTGAAACGGCCAAGGCTATTTTTAAGTCCAAAACCACTCAAAACTGCCATTTCTATTGTGTTCACCCAAGAAAACAAAAAAATATAACTATACGATTTTGTACTCAACTTGTGTGAGATGATGTAGTGAAAATTTCATCAAGTTTGACCTTATAGATTGGAAGATATGAGCATTCAAAGTTGAAAAAAAAGGCTTTAATAAAAAATTTGAACTGCGGTCTCCAATTTCAGATGATTTTGACCACCATTTGTGAAAAACTTTTGCACTATAGATTTTAAATTAAAAAAATCTTGTGTCAAAGAATTGAGTTGAGAGTGTAGGAAAAACATTTACAAAAGAAACAATTGATTTCCATTCTTTAAAAAATTGTTAAGTAGAAGTAGGTCTAAGATTGTAAGAAGAACTAAATGGTTAATAGCTCTAAGATGGGATTGGAATACAATAGTCCCAAAAGTGAGATCATTCTAGCAAGTAAACTTTACCTTAAACAACAATTTTTTTTGAGAATCTCAAATTGCATTTGGAAATGAATCCAATAAGTTATTTTTTCTGTAACATGCTTAGATTGCTTGAAAAACAAGATTGTCTGAAACTTTTTCATTACCAGTCCAAATAGAACGAATCAAAGCTTCAGAAGTAGAAAAAAATATATCATTTTAGAAAAAAAATTAAAAATTTAATTTTGAAATTTTGAAAAAATGTTTTTGTTGCCCGCCGAGTTCAGTTTTTGGCTTTTTGTGGTATAATTTTTGTTCCCGGGCACCAATTGAAATAAAAATTATATTTTCACATAGATTATCAATTCTTCTATCTTATGAAAAAGTTTCAAAAAGTTTCAACAAAAATTGAAGTTTTAGGAACCTGCTCAAAATCCATTTTGTCCCCAGGGACAATGGTCCTTTACGGGTTACAAAAGCCACAAGGAGAAAAAAAGGTACATTAGTCCGGCTCTGTAGGCCAGTATCACTTGGGGGCAGATTGAGAGAAATGTGCCATTCTGGCTTACGCAAGGTACCGGAGCAGAATACTATGAAATCTAGTTTTTATGCTCCATAGTAACATGGAAGATTATAAAGATGAGGATCACATGGTCTTTAAATTTAAGTTTGGAAGGTCTTTTTGCATTTAAAATGTAAATTTTCCTTAAGTTTGTGGAATTCACTTTTGGCCCTCAAAATAATATGTTTTTGGATTTGATTTCTACCAACAAAATGAAGTGTTGAATTTGAATTGAATATGCTTGTTTCTTGGTCTAATCTTATTTGCATGTACGTGAAAATTTGGATTTATCAATTTGTGTACATTTTTTTATGTTCTCTACCCCCAAGTTGTGTGAGTATACACTAAAAGAAAATGAAKTTTTTTCCACCGTATAAGAAAAACGTTTTTTAAATTAAATGTGACATTTGTAAGTGGTGTAAATTTGAATATTCACAACCATTGTRGACAAGTTGTTTGAAATTAGTCACAGTGGATAATGGTGTTGTTTTTCATAATACATGAGAACCTAGTTGGGGCCTTGTTGATATATCCTTACGTGGTTGTTGATGTGACGTACACTACAACACAAGGTCGGCCACATAAGTGCATTGTGGGGAGACTAGATTTCCTCAATTGTGATTCATAAAAGTCGTATTGCAGAACTCATTCTAGACTTGCTTGCTACTTGTCTGCAAGTCATTTACAAGTCATTTGTTTTTTAGAAAATGTGTAATTTATAAAATATTATAATCATTATTTTCAAAGAACTTCAACAATGCACAAGATTACAAAATGTATCAATTATGTATTTGCATCTTCATTGTCAAATAAAAATTTGTATATTTGAAGGATTCAAATATTCAAATCTAATCATATTTGTAGTCATATGAAGCAATACCTCTAATTCTATTTAGCTCTATGGAGACCTCAATTTCCATATGAACTTTCAAATCTTTCAAATTTTGAATTTTTAAGCCTCAGATCTTGAAAGATCAAAAAATTCTCAATCTAAATATCTTAATCCTCAACAAACGACAATTTATTTTTCAGGTAATCTAAGCATCTTGTTCTAAAAATAAATTATAAGATTCATTTTTAATGCAATTTTCATGATTTTTCAAAAAAATTGTCTGACGATGTTAAGTGTGCTTGCTATAACAATCAAAGAACTAGGATTATTGTGTTTCGATTCCATCTTAGAGCTAGTAACAATCTAGTTTTTTGTTCAATCATAGACCTACCTGTGCTCAACAATTTTTAAAGAATGAAAATCAAGTGTATTTTAAAAAAAAATTAATTCTAGATACTGAATTAAAGTTATCAAGACAAGAAGTTTTAGATTCAAACTTTATAGTGCAAAAAAATTCTATAATGGTGGTTAAAGATATCTAAAATTGCAAGACATTGTTCAAAAAAACTTTTTTCCAACTTTGAATTGCTAATATCTTCCAATATGAACATTCAAACTTCATGAAACTTTTACCACATAATATGAGAAAGTCAAGTACAAGATCATATACTTAATTTGTATTGTTTTTTTGTTCTTTTGTATGAATGCTGCAAAAACTGGCAATATTGAGTATTTCTGACCGAAAAATAGTCTCAGAACTTTTGGGTTCAAAGACCTCAAGATACTCCAAAGTTTCAAAATTGTGAAGATGCMCTGTAAAGTTTTAGTTAAAGTTTTTTTAAAGATTTTTATTACACTTCTTTGTTCAACTCATCTACTTTTTGAGAATCTAGACTAATTGAGATGTCGTTTATTAATTTTCAAATTGTTCTGAAAACTTCTATTTCTAGCATTTTAGATTTTAAAATGAACTAAAGGCCTTCAAGTAATTTTCTATCAAAATTTTGAGTTCAAATACTTTTGTATCCCTTTAAAAACAAAATTTTGAAAGAAATATCTACAAATCTAAATTGCACACATGCACAAGTATAATGCAAGAATCCAGCAATAAGGTAAGACAACCCATTGTGGTTATTTCTTCCATAGTGGTCACCTATGAAGTGGCCCCATTGCGTTTTTTTTAGTTTTGTGAGATCTGGGCTACAATCAATGTCTTACATGATAGTGATGGAGTGATTAGTGACCGCATCAAGCACTTCCAACTTTCCAATGTGAAATTCATTACAAAGATTGACTTTTTAACCCCTAAAGGTCTTTGACTATGCTTTCACCAAAAACGCTCCAAAATTGCCATTTCTAGTGCAAGTACCAAATAAATTACTCCATTTGTTTCTTAAAAAGCCCCGTTTTTTTGTGTCTTACCAAAGAAACACGGGTAGTATTAATTATTTCAATTTTATTTGTGAAATTATTTTTGATTATATTGGCACATCTAAATGGATGGCCCGTAACTTGTAGATTTGAATCAAATGAAGAAGTGTCATGTAATATAAGATAGAGGGACTTGTAACCGATCAAATAAGCAATTCTCGGAATGATCTAGAGWAGTGCTAGGCAAAACAAATATTTTCAAATATGAATTAACATAGATGAAGGAGATTGCAAAAATTTGGTAAATTTATCTCTTCAATTGAAATAACTACTCAAATAACTATTCAAATAACGTTGTTTCTATCCAACTTTCATTTTYTGAATCTAATTTTCCTTGATGGTGTATCCAAATGTTTGCATTGATTGAGTAGATCATTGATATTCATCACATCCATCCAATATTCATTTGATTAGWGTGAGGGAGTAGACCTCACACCACTTGAATTCTTTCGAGGGAGGCAACCCATTTTTAATCAAATAAGCAATTATGCATATTTRGAGCGCAAGTTTTTTGAATTTTGAATTTTTCCCATGTACAACAACAAAGTTTGGAAGGATTGCACATTTTTCAAAATCTTATTACATAAAACAAAATTACTGAGAACTTTTTAGTGAAAGATTTTCTTTGACCTATAATGATGATATTAACCTTTTTATTTTTAACCATAGGCTAATTGCAAAATCAACCAAGGGCTAATTGCAATATTGAGAGCCTYGCAACCAATCATAATAAGACACAACTACTCTAGGGATTGCGTCATAACTTCATGGGAAGACAATAGTCTACAAATTGAAAATGGAGGGGGATCGGAAATATGTTGCCTTCCTTAATTGAGATTATTTTATTGTAGTGCAATTAATTTTCTTAACTAGTGTACATAGATTTTGTCTAAAAGTAGTATAGACTCTATCCATGAGAGCCTAAAGTTTGATTTTGGACGTGCCTTCTTTCATCACTTTAAATTATTTAGTGTTTATTTTGAYGATCTTTGAAAATTGCTTGCAAAATCGAATTCAATTCAAATGCAACTTGTTTTGTACATGCATTTTGTCTTGATTAACCCTTAAAGGACGGACCTATCACTGCGGGGAGAGGTGGGGTGCAATATGTAGTGCTTGATCGAGGGAAAAAACACTATTCACGCACATGTTAGCTTTGAAAAATTGTACAAACCAATACTTGATGATACCCATTCAAAAATTGCGGGAAGGGCTCCGTGGCACAAAACACTTTCATGTGAAGATCTTTACTAACTTCATAGTATTAGGGCTATCTAAAAATATGGAAGCAATTAAAGACACTAAATTTGACTTCCCCATGATGATTGACATATGTGTGGTCACTTTCACAAAAAGAACAGATGAAAATTGGTGAATATCCACTCACCTAATGAATTTTTTGTCATCCAATGGACGCAAAACATCCACCTTGTCCTTCAAGGATTAAATAATCAATAAATTTATATATTGCTTCAAAAACATAACTATACAAAGGCACCGACCAATTACTTATATTGTAGTGAGAAAGAAATATGAAATGGTAAAACAAAATAAACATGTGAGAAATTTAGTTTTTCGTTGACTCTTAACTCCTAAAGGACCGAGGCTCATTTTTGGCAAAAATTCTCAAAAACTATCATTTTTTAGGAGAACGAGAAAAAAATGAAAAAAATTATTTTTAAAAATTGAACTGTACAAATTTGTACTAGACTTCCCTGAAAATTTGTGGAAAAGATTTTAGAAACTTTGACTGCGCGGATTGAAAGATTATAACTTCTGAAGTTACGTGAAAAAGTTTTTTTCCAATCTTGCCCGGCAAGGACTAGAAACTTTAACTCCTTCTACACTGAATACGGGTATTAAAGAGACCAAACAATTAAGGGGACTAAATAAGAAAAATTGTAGATATTTGAAACATAATGTACACCCCCTGTACACTTTAATCACTGTTAATGTACAACAATGATAGACACTTATATAGTGCGAGATGTCAATTAATTAGTATGGATCCCCTTAATACCCATATTCAGTGTAGAATGAGTTTTTAACACTACCTATGGTTATTTTTTTTAACATTTGCATCTTGTTTAATGTAAGCTACAAACCCCCCAATAATCAAAATTACAGGAAGAGTTTTGCACATTGTGCCCAAAGTAGCCTAAGCTGCCTACAAAGTTTAAGGCGGCATAAGTTTTGATTTGGGCACCTAATCGAAAAAAAAAATTAGATTTTTAGGAAGGCGGTACATAGTTACTGTGAGTATTCAAATTTCATGAGCATCCGACCAAAAATGACTTCACGAGAACCTACCCGAGTTTTCTTGAGTACTTTGAATGAACACTTGGTCTTTTAGGGGTTAAGGGATGAGGAAGACAAAAAGAGTATAAGTGATTTGTTTTTGTTGTCAAAGTGATTATTGAAGGAATATGCTGTGTAGAGTGACCTTYATATGTATACAACTTTTAGTACAATTTGGTATTTCAAAGCAAAATAATGGTATTGTTTCAAAAATATGGGTTATATAGTTWTTAAATRTATCTATGTYTTTTATCTCATACCTTGAATTTAATCCTCAATTGTTGGTAAGGGTTTTTTCTTTATGGAAAATTTCATTAACATGGCGTTATTCAATGTGTCATTTTCAGACCGCGCAGTCTAAATTGTGAAGTGACATTTAGGACATGTATAGATTTTCAGACATCTATGACATATCTAGATGTCCAAAATCTATGCCTAATTTAGATTTCAAACCGCGCGGTCTCAAACATCCAATACATGTATGGATTTTAGAAATATAGGACAAGTATAGACTCCATAAATATATAACAATTTTAGATTTCAAGCTGCACAATCTGAACTATAAAAAGTGCCCAAGTAACGGAATATCGCCATTTGAATGCAATTCGTCATCTTTGTATAAACTTGTACATTACATTGTTTATTTTAAAAGACCAACAAATACTTAAAACTTGGTGGAACAACAAATTACATGTACAATGTTTCATCCTATAAATTGTCAAGTACGTGCATTGGCAAGGTTGTTCTGCTAGACACCCCAATATTTTCTTTAACAAGATGCCTTATAAATTTTGGTTATAAATTTTGGTAATAGATGCATTTTCAAGATAAGTGCAATTAAATTTGATTAGATGATTAAATACTAAATATTTGAACAACAATGCATGTTATCTACAAGTTTAATTCAGAGTTTAATGAATGAAACAATCAAATGTTGAATATATCTATAATCTTTCATTGAAAATTCTTGTAAGTTCATAAATGCAATATTCTTTATGCATCAAAGTGTATAACAATAGAAGTATAGGTTGGAAGTAACACATCTAGRATAAATGGATTGCAAAGTATATTAAAATGATACAAAACTTTGATTATATACAAAACTTTGTTGTGCAAAGGTGGAGACAACGTACTTCTTCTAGGCCTTCCTCTCTTACTACAATCCAAGTGGACTGGCCTTTTTAAGTCATCCTCCCCTCCCTCCAAATGCTCTACAACTTTTTTTGTTCCTTTTTAGATGCACTTGAGGCATGTTAAAGGTCTTGTATAATCCTTAGTAACTTCCACATACAACCTTTTTTTCAAATCAGACTTTAGTAAGTAGTCATATTATGCTTCCCAAATTAGGAACTTCCCTTTCCAATTAGATTCCAAATTCTTCTTGATTTTGTATTTTTTTTTGTATTACACAATTTTGCAACTACTTTTGTATGTCATGGAATTTATAAGATTAACCCCTCCATGCTTAGGGCCTTTTGGGGTTTAAAAACATCTTTGCTTTTGAAGTTTTATACGTCTACTTGTTACTAAGTTATGGTAGTTTCAACCATAGAGTCTTATAGTGTAGGTAATGTAGATGATGTGAATCAAATTTGGAGTCAGTTGGCCACATATATTGCAAGCTTTAGAGCTAATAGAGATGCTAAAAATCTCTTAGAAGAAATTCATTTGGAGGTGAAACTTGATTACTAAACCTACTCAAATGAAAAATTTTAAACTATGAAGTGCTTCAAAACTAACAAACAAGTATATTAGTAAAAAAAAGTATCATTGACTCATTGTGTTTACAAAATGACTGTGAAATGTCAATAAAGTAGCAATTTTTTTGGCAAAAAACACAACTATAGATGAACATCCCTCTACTAAAATGGTTCCCAGTCACTTATAACTTGTTGGATTGATGTGATATTTTAACCACACAAATTAGACTAATATGCATAGCTTTTTCAATTTAAAAAAATCGGAAGTAGATATTATATGGAGACAAAATAAGTTTCTCAAGTTCACTATAATCCAAAAATGTCTTGTTTTTTAAATTTCAAATTGTTGACAAACATATTAAACAACTTGGATTGATATAAAGAGTTTACCACAATAATTGGACCTCAAGGAAAAAACAACCCAACAAGTTTTATTAAAAATGAACAAAAAATGTCTTGGTCTTTAATCTTCAAATTGCTCCCAAACATATTAAACAACTTGGATTGATATGAAGAATTTACCACAATAATTGGACTTCAAGGAAAAAATAACCCAACAAATTTTATTAAAAATGAACAGTGCCAAAGTTGCAACTGTCAAATTGCTGCAAATCGTTACGTTTACCGGTGCAACAGCATCCCATTTCCATTCAGTCAGCATCGAGATTGACGCCCCGATGCAAGGCAGTTTCCGCCACCACCCTCCTACTGTCTTGCAGCTACAAAAAACCCTCAGGTGTACAGTACCGCTCCTGTTCTGTTACTAGCTGGGTGATGCAGAATATCCTACGTTTCGCTCTTTTTTTGGTTGGATCCCCTTCCGTTTTCATGTTCAACGTGTGTCCAACAACAAGTTGCAATTGAGCACGATGCATTCAACTTAAATTACTGTACAGTACTGTAGTGAAAATTGTTGTTGTTGTTGTTGTTGTTCCTGCCACTACGGCACCCACACCACTCATAACTGAAATTCCTGCAACATGTTGGCAATTGGCAACCGGCCCACTCACACCACACATTCCTGTTGGCAACAGCAGACACTACACTACACTAGTGTAAGTGATTTCGCCTCCTGTACTGTAGCTTTGCTCCGTCAGTGAGAGGTAATTTCCTTTTCCAATTGGGTCGGGTCGGTCCTACATCTCCAGTAATCATGCTGCAACCAGTGGCTGAGAGAGGACTGAAGCGCTCCAGCTCTGCAACGCAGGCTTTTTCTCCTACTATTCAAATCTCCAAAAGCCCAAAAGCTGGAAGCTCCCCGGGGGACATTCTCCTATGCTAACGCACTCAGTACGTTAACTTAGTCTCCGTCCCCTTTTACTGCAGTATATTCACAGAATGCTCCCGCCGCGACTTGGGGGAACAAAACAGAACAGAACTGAACTGGACTGACGGGACTACGGAAGGTGTCAAAGGAATTGCAAACGGCAAACGGCAGGCAGGCACGCAGGCAGGCAGGGGGGAGGCAGGGAGGCAGGCAGGAAGGAAGCAGAACGGAATGCAGCTCCCCAAGAGGTGGCGGACTTATGGAACTTGGAATTTAGAACTTCAGTTAATTAACGTCATATGGGAGTTGAAATTTCAAGGTAACGTAAGTATCTGGCTTCAGGGATGTTGGAATAAGTTAGTGAGGAGATTCCCACGTATATGAGTGGGATACCCAATTCTTTAGAAACGTCGTTTTGTGGAAGAAACTCGAGCTGCAGTGTGAACGGGGGTGGATGGACAACAGGCTTTTTCAAGGGGCTTTGTCATTGCGCGACGGACTGTTCGTGTGACCAGGATTTTCATATTCTTCACGTGTATGGATTTCACGAGGATGGCCCGGAAGCGACTGTTGGGATTACGATGATTTCCGCGATTTRCTCTGGTGTAGATTTTATGGCGTAGAGATGTCTGGGAGAGAAGATTTCGCGAATCTAGGATTTTTGAATATTTTGCGGTCTTTTGGAGGTCCTGTTTAAGGGAGACGCTGTCTCGTAATCTGTTGTGTTGCTTTAGATTTTCAGGAGTAGGGTGCTCACTGAAATCCTTGATTTTCCTAGATTCCACAGTGGTCGAGGTTAAGGAGGCGCCCCTGGCTGATAAGGGAAAAAACCTGCAACACGCCGTGTGAGACTGAGGAGCTCGCCCCCGCCCCCCCTTCCCCCGTCGGCATGGTGTCGGGTGTGCCGTGTAGTTGCTTTGTTACACAAGTTGTGCGCGTAATTTGCTCATCCCGGCCTTGATTTGCCGGTGTTAAAACTCCATGCACTGGACGAATAGGAAGAGAAACAGACACGCAACGRTATGGCATTTTTTTCCGCCTTTTTTTTTACCACTTGACGAAGAAAGAGCGACTGAGGACGGAGCTGGGAAAAGTGCCTGAGTGTCCGACGACAACGATGCTGCTGCTGGTGTGATGCGGGACTTGTGATGGTTGGTTTTGCGGCGTTGATGGCGTGTTGGAAGTGCAGTACAGTAGTTAGTGGTGATGCAAGCTGTGCGTAAGATTGGAGGCTGTGCTTGGAGTTTTGTTCGGATTTGGCGGYCTTCGGTGGTGTTCGGTGGTGGTGTTTTGGCTGACTGGCTGGTTCTGTTTCTTTAYCGGGATTGCGGAGTGTTAGGGTTTACTGATCGTGGTGCAGAGGTTTGGGAGAGGTGTGGAGAGCTTCAATTTYGTGAGATTTTTCGGGGAGAAGGAGAAGGTTGGCGAGCGGAACGCTTTGATGCTGGGAATTGGAAATGATTGAGCCTCGGGAGCTGCGGGCCCCGTGTGTAGCATGCTCGTTTGTGCAATGGCGCCCTCCTGATGTGGTAGTGCCTGGTGGATAAATGAGTTGGTGGTGACGGGGAGTTTGTTTCGAACGAGTGTCGAAATTGGAATTACAAGTTCGGAGACGTTGGCATTTGGTAGAGTGATAGGGTTTGGATGGTCTCTTGTGCGCACGAGAAAGACTACTCAGGTGTAGAATGAGGATTGATCTGGAGCTCTGGGAGAGGAATATGGTCAGACCGTTGCGGGTAAGACATGGTCATCAGGAATTTTGGACTCCATAGTCGTCAGCGAGCTATGGACACCGTGGGCCCCGACAGGGGACATTCGTCGGGGGAGCAATCTGGTCCCCACCCCGAGGACGATGATCTTGCGCGGAGGCTCTTGGTCGAGGAGGCGGATCAATCGCAAACTAACGGCGACGAAGCTACCTTTCGACTGGGCCGTGCTTCTTATCTCTGTGATTTGCGCCATGATGCAGATCAGGACGCCACGGCTGCCGTGCCCGTCGTCGAACCCGGGGCTGTGTCGCGATGGCGGATGAAGGACCGAGTGAGTGTCCCGAACTAACTCTTTCCACATGCAAATTGTCRCTTCAGTGGGAATCGCATAGCGCTTGCGTCTTGATGTTCAAATTCTTGCGTCGCCAACTGGCCGTTTCATGACACTGACGACACTTATTGTCATTCGACAAGGATCTAATGCTTCATGGGACTCTGTCGTGTCTTTTTATTGTTGATCTACAAGCAAGTCMTACAGGACAGTGAAAAGCAGGCTTTCAAGGATATTCGTTTTCATACCTAATGCGAATTGCGAGCGTGCGGGCATAATGTCAATATTAGTTGATGTCATTGTTTATTATGACCCTTATTRTGACCTTTTCTAAAACGACTATACCTGGACATTTGCCACAATATCATTGASTGTAGCGCATTTGTTCTACATTCAGATTTATGTCAGTGATAAAGTTGGGACCCTTGGTGGTAAGACTAAAGAGATTTCGGTTAGGGCTCGACCCTTTCGCCTTGGAATACTCCTAGAATTCATTCCAACAGTGGGAAGTCAAAGGCAGATGAAGATACTATATCATGCTYAATTATTTAATTTGAAACTTTATTATGAAATTAACTTGCATCACCTGACCGCAGGATTGGTTGGATACAAAAATGGTACTGGGCTGGTGCACCTTGAATCTGGGACTTCTGAAACTTCTGAATACATTTTATCTTACAAGATAAATAAGATTTCTCTATTACCCTCTCTTTAAAATGTGACATGGAGACGTTGAGAGAATTATTTAGATTCGGAATAGCTTTTCTGGAAGTAGGAATATTTCTTGTGTGCTTTAGTTCGTGGTCCATCTTGCTGACTTCATGTGTGAGAAGGTTACTTAAGCATTTTGTGTTCTGTGCATTGTGTTTCGCAAATKCTTCACCTTTTATTACGAGCTAGCCGGGTTTAGTGGTGGAGGTGTGGTTACTATGAAACAAAAGCTGTAATAAGCCTTGCTTTGATATTGCTCCTGGACCCTGTTGAAACASCTAACGCATTATCGAGCTTGTGATACTAACTTTTTTCTGGCCTTGTGCTAATGGCAGATGAAAACAGGATATGTGGCACTGGCTCTGTGTTTGAATATTGGTGTGGACCCACCGGATGTAATCAAAATATCTCCATGTGCTCGCATGGAATGCTGGATAGGTACAAATTTGTCATTACTCAATGTAGTGTAGTTATTGACGAAGTGTGAGAGTTCTGGTACTCTTCATCACCTGGGAGTGGCGTTTTCTCCAGGCTTCCGAACTTAGTGTGCGCTCCACGCTATACTTGTCGTTGATGTGCTCTCCTGGAAGCACRKACATCAGCGTATCGTCCATTGCTACGTAACTTGTGTAGAGGGACACACTTAGAGGCTTTAGTGCTTTTTTTTCCAGATCCACTCTCCACAACATCTTCGAAAGCACTGGATGCGATTGGAAAAAATCTGCAAGCACAGTATGAGCGGTGGCAACCCAGGGTAAGAGTAGTGCATGGTTTCGGTTTTTGTTCKCTTTGTTTGTGTTTCAGATATCTTCAGCTGTCAGGTATCTTGACATTTGATGGTGAAATGTCGATCATTKTCTCAGCGACTTTGTACCTGATTTTTTGGAATCCGYCATTTCGTTGACAAKTTGAAACACTCTCTTGGAGATGTCATTTCTTGTCTGCTCATGTGAGAATGGTTTGTTTTTGGACACAGGCGAAGTATAAAGTTTGTCTGGACCCAACGGTTGACGAAGTGAAAAAATTATGTTTGCACTGTCGGAAAAGTGCGAAGAACGAGAGAGTGCTGTTTCACTACAATGGGCACGGTGTGCCAAGGCCAACAATAAATGGCGAGATTTGGCTTTTTAACAAGGTTCGAATGCTTCTTTCCGAAATTGTGTAGGGATACTCTGGTAGTATTTATTTTTCCTGTCGTCTTTTTAATCCATTATATTCCATCTAATTTACTAGCSATAGCCTACTACACTTTCAGCGGTCTTGTACTATACTAGAYCCATGTTTGTCAGATCGTTCTTAATAATGAAGCTTGGCCTTCTTGGAGCATTTGAATAAATATTTGTTCCAAGAGGTTTTTAAATGACCTGATCCTTTTCTCTTGAAGGATTATTAATTCTTATTTAGGGAGAAGAACGTGGCATATTTAAAGCGTTTATTGTTGTGAATTGCCTCTCTAATCTGGCCTGTCGCCTTCTAAATATTCGGTTGCAAGGTCTCCTAGAGAATATGCTGAAGTGATAGAATTTCATGCTGCTGCTTTTTTAAATGTCGTTCTTTTAGATTTTTTGGTGAAACAAATGTAACACAGATTCCAGTCCGAACCATAAACGGTACAGTTTATGTTGTGCCGGAACTGAGCGAGGTAATCTGGCTGRCAATGATTTTCTRATMTTTTCTCTAACTTCACCTGCACACAACCTGTCATGAGCAGCTACAAGGTTAATTGAAAAACACCCCACAGCTAGGTTTAGTACGATTTCACTAGACCTGCATTTCCTGTTTTACTCCAAACGGCCCGTTTYGARTTTCTTGCTACTGACTTGTTTGTGWCGTCGTTTTCCGTGCAGCACTTCACCCAGTACATACCGCTGTCTGTCTACGAGTTGGAGTCTTGCCTTGGAAATCCATCCATCTATGTGTTTGATTGCTCTGCCGCAGGCATGATTGTGAATGCATTCTGTGAGGTGCGTGCATCTTTCGGACTGAAGTAGTAAAGTTACAGTAGGATGCGAAATACCAGTCACACTTTGTGTTATATTATATTTCTGTTTTGRCTACTGCTTAATGAGTGTTTGGGACTTTCCGGTTTCTGATGTGCAGCGTCCAGAYTGGGGTTCTGGTGGTGCACCTTCAATACCTTCAACTCCTTCGGCCATGARAGACTGTATATTGTTGGCTGCTTGTGGAGCGCATGAAACACTTCCTCAAAACTCGAGTCTGCCAGCTGATGTGTTTACTGCATGTCTCACGACTCCCATTAAAATTGCTTTGAGATGGTAATTTTTTCCTTCAGATATATGTCCCAGCTTACACACTGTTAATACTCACCTCGATATCATCAGGATTCGCAATATCGTAGATTACATGCACAGTGGATGGTCTACTTTCAAGATGGGYTTAATCTTTTTCGTCTTTGCTGCTGAGTGGAAATTTCGATGGTGTCTCCTTGGTTTAATTGTTGAATATGACTCTCTACTATATACACAGCGCAATATCAATGACTATTCACAGTTTGAAGACTGAAGGGCTATGTTTTYCAGGTTTTGCCCACGGTCGTTACTCAAAAATCTTCATCCCGATCTAATTGATCAGATTCCTGGGCGTCAGAATGACAGAAAAACACCATTGGGCGAACTCAATTGGATTTTCACGGCTATTACAGATACTATAGCCTGGAATGTGCTTCCTCGAGGTGAGACACCCTTATCGTGTGCTTGGRAGTTAGTGTTATCTCCGCGGACAGCCGTGAGACATCACGCTAATGGGGAGGTGTCAGAGAGGTTGAAGTAAAAGTAGGGGTTCGTACGGTTAGTTTTTTAATAATGSCTTGGTGTTATTTTTTAGACGTAGATGACACTATTACATGATATGTGATGTAGATTACTGTTCAGCATTTACATGCAGCAAGTCATCAAATCAGCTGGCGCAAGCCACATCCTCAAGTGCCTTATCTTGTGTATTGGGATGATTAGACCTCTTCCAGCGGCTGTTCCGGCAGGATCTTCTTGTGGCAAGTTTATTCCGGAATTTCCTGCTGGCGGAGCGCGTAATGAGGGATGCCAACTGTTGTCCGCAGTCGTTTCCTCGGTTGCCACCAACACATCAGCACTCTATGTGGTATGTATTGGGCTTACTCATGCAAATTTTAGTATCATCRCAATTATCACGAGGTCTTGTAAAATCCTCAATTTCGAATGCTTACTTGGTGCAGTTMGTAAGTTGTTGGGTCTTCTGGGCAGGAATGCTTCTTCTTTTGWAGTACTGAAATTTGTTGTTTATGAAAATATGTGAAGTGTAAAGTGAATTTTTCTGGATAGTTCACTGGGATTGCTCTTCTGATTCTGTTTTTGGTAGGTATGCTTGGGATATGGCGGCGGAACTCTGTCTCTCACAGATACCAATCTTGTTAAGCGATCCAACCGCAGAATTCCAGGTATTTCTGATATATAGTTCAAGAGCTTGAAGGGGAGGARTAGATCTTCTATGTCTTGCAGGCGACTTTGTATATTAATATYATGAGTGCTTGTCATGGAGTTGGTTGGAATTAATGACGTGCATCTACGAATCTGCTTTGGTTCATAAAATCGTGCCTTGTTTGTGCGAGAAAACTTTGTCAAGTGTACTGTCCTCACTGTAGTATTTTTGCGCCTGATCTAGAAATGCTGCCTCTGAACTCAAATCTTGAGCTTAGTTTTCACTCATTGTTACGCATCTGCAGCCAAGTCTATTCTTTACGGAACAACTGACAGCATTCGAAGTGTGGTTGGAGCATGGTTCGGAAAGGAAGAAACCACCGGAACAGCTTCCCATAGTCCTACAGGTGGACTTMAATTTWAAAAATTATTGATTTGAATTCAGTCATGTTCGTGTTGTGCTGCACTTGGTTTCTTTGACTTGTTTGGAAACTTGTCGCCTTTATCATTTAATTTTTGAGCTTTACGAAAGTAAATAGTGAATTTACCTCGCTTGATATGTCGTTGAGCAAGCAGGTTCTTTTGAGCCAGTCACACAGGTTCCGGGCACTTGTACTGTTGGGTCGGTTTCTGGACATGGGGGCCTGGGCTGTGGATTTGGTAATTTTTCTTGGCTCTACATTTGAGGTTAACAATTGTTTGAATCATTCTGGATCTTAAACTACTGTAGTTATTAGTGTTGGAACATGTCTTTATATTCAACATTTGCAGGCCTASAGTAATATCTTCTGTACAGAGGTGRAAGATTACTGTTGTTCATGGTAATGGAGTTACATATGCCGCAGTGCTTCATAAATCCTGGTCTACGAGCTTGACGTTGCATGTGAATGTGGCATTTTCGGTGGTCACATTTTAATTCGCTTCTATTTTTAATTTGTTACCCACACTTTTTTAATTGCACTCTCATTTGAGCTTTGTCTGTGGCCAGGCTCTGTCAGTGGGAATTTTCCCMTATGTTCTTAAGTTACTGCAGACTACGGCTACTGATTTGCGGCAGATCCTTGTATTCATCTGGACAAAAATCYTAGCCCTGGATAAGGTATCATTCTTGTCCAGCAATAATTGTTGATTTACATCTTTGTTTGCTACGAGAGGTTGCATGAAAACGCTGCTTTATGACACATTCTTGGCCGAAGTGACTGATCCATCTTCAACGGTTCGTACTGAGAGTCTTCTGGTTGACTTTCTACACGCTCCTACTAATACATCTTTGACGCATTTTATCTGCATACTGAAATATCTGCGGAGCAGAGCTTGTCTCTGCCTGGAGTAGTTGATGGTTGGCTGGATCCCAGATAGTAAAGACCTCGCGTCCTGTTGTCCTTAATATGAGCCTTTTGTCAATTTAATATGCTGATTGTAGATCGTTCAGTTTATTCCTTATTACTCATCTTATCCACCTTCGGCTGATTTCAATTCTGTGAGCTATGAGTATCTTTCAAGCAGAGGAGTTCTCATCTGGGTACTACTCTTTGTTTGTCACAGTCATGCCAAGTTGATCTAGTCAAAGACGGTGGCCATGCGTATTTCATCCAATTCCTGAAGAGTCCTGATATTCATCCCGAGCAGCGTGCAATGGCCGCGTTCGTCCTCGCAGTCATAGTAGATGGACATCCCCGAGGCCAGGAAGCCTGTATTTACGCTAAGCCTGGACTGATCGGCATATGTCTCTCTCACATACAAGAATCCATGAATGTTCCCGAGGGACAGCCAGAGCCCCTACTCTTGCAGTGGCTGTGTTTGTGCTTAGGAAAACTTTGGGATGGAGCCTCGGATGGAGTTTCTTTAGCCCTTCAGGAGGATGCCCCAGCAATTCTTGGAGCAGTTCTGTCTCAGCCACAACCTGAGGTTGGCAGATAWATTGGAATTTYTTGTTGTTTTTCGTTTCATTTATATCTAGTTAAAAATACTTCGTTTAATACTATACTATGTATTCACTTGGTCATTGCAGTTTTGTCAGGTTGTTCAAATGCATACTGGTGAAGTTCTCATTTAAGCCTGAATTAAAGGTGCCTGAGGTTATTATATTCAGCGAATTTTTAGTAAACTACGCGCATGTATTAGAGATATCCCCTTAAGTAGCTGAAAAGGCACACGAACTGGAGAAACAGGGGATGACGCAGGGAATTATGGGCGCGCTCCTATTAGAGAGCCAATGTAAAGTCTGTCCGTACCAGAAACGCTCCATGGAACCTTGAACCCTTTTAGCKGATAATTCTATTGCTTGAGAGTGCTGATGCATTTTTTTATCACAGGTTCGTGCTGCTGCCACCTATGCTTTAGGAACTCTTGTCAATGTAGGATCAGATCTGCCTCCCAATAATGGAGGATTTGATGATGATCAAGATGAAGCCACCGAAGTTGTAGAGCAAGTGACAGCTCGCTGTCTACTAAAAGTTCTTTCCGATGGGAGTCCGCTTGTGAGAGCAGAACTCGCTATAGGTATGAATCTCCTTTTTAAGATACATGGGACTGATGTTYGCAAACCCGTTTTTGCAGATTTTGTATCAGTTTACTATCCTTGTGAGCTTAGGAAATATAACCAGTCTGCATGTCAATGTGCTATTTMAGCTTGGTTATGCTTCTTGCACTTCCAAAAATGATTCTTGTCAAATTGTTTATTTGCAGCTTTGGCACGGCTAGCTGCCTCCCACAATGGGATGTTTCGTTTRGCTGCCGCAGCCTATTTAAAACCACCATCGCATTCGACGGTTGTGCCAGCTTCTGGAGCAGGACTAAGAAGCCCAGGAGGCTACCTTTCCCCGACAGTGGTTTATTCTGATCCGGGACAACAGACAATGGATGGAGGAACTCCCATTCAGCCCGGACTCCGAGTCRTTTCTAGGAGTGGTTCTTTCGAAGGCTCGGCAGGTATTTGTTTTTCATACCTCCGTGCGCTCTTCGTTTGGTCAAGAAGTGTTTGTGATTTTCTACCTGATACTAGTATTCACCAATTGGAGCTTCACTTCTTTGTTCGGAATCGCTGCCTTTTCCGTCACTTATCTTTAAGTTCGGCAGGTACCTCTCCCGTGTCTGGAGTCCATATTCTTGGAGAATCTGCCGTAGGCAGTCGATCTTGGAAACGCTCAGACGACGGAAATGTTTATGTACAATGCGTCACAGCTGTGTATACCTTGGCTAGGGATCCATTCCCCCGRGTGGCATGTTTAGGTCGACAAGTGTTGCGAATTATGGGGGTTGAGTCGGCTCAAATCCTGACGCCTACACGAAGTAAGRCTGGAAGTCATCAACGGAACTCTTCTGTGCCTGCTTTGCCTCCTAGTCCCACCATCGCTGGTGTCCTGCATCGGTCGACTTCTTGGGTGGCATCCACTTCAGGTTGGTGCATTAACTCTGCTTGAGTGAAAATTAGCAAAACGGTCATTTCTTGTTTCCCACATCATGTTTCTGTTAATCTTGAATCCTCAGGCTTTACTGGTTTGAGGGAAGCGGAAATAATATAGTATTGGTAATTAATTGTAATTTTTCATCTCTGTCAGTTCTCACGCTTGGATTTCTATCCTTATGGATGCGGCTCTGAGTTGTCCCACTTGAAGCTTTGATTCATTTATCGGTTTCCCGTATCGATCATGTGCATAAACGATCTTTGTTAAATGAAGAGATTTGAAGTGTAGAATAAACCTATCGTTTACATGTTACAGGGAACCTAGCAAGTACCTGGCGTACTCCTCCTCCTAGCCCTCCTACACGTCCGCCAACCCTGACCGGTACTCCTGGTGGTTTAAGACGGGCGGCATCCATGGACATATCTGCAGCATCAAACACACCAGTGAGAGTATCTGGAGAGATTGGTGTACGGGCATTGTCTCCTGGTACTGGAAATGCAAATCCTGGTCTCTCTAACGCCGTGGGAATGTCCGCCATAAACCTTGAGTCTGCTGCTCCTGCCTCTCTGTTGCCAGAATCAACATTTTACAAGTGGAGTTGCGGTCACTTCTCTCGACCTCTTCTGGAACCTGTTCATGATGATGAAGAAGAGAATTTAGCTCGCCACGAAAGAAGAGAAAGAGAGGCGCTCAGCGGGATTGCTATGTGCCAGCGTTTAAGTGAGTGATTATTCTTGCAATGTTTCGAATACTCGAGATAATCGTTTGTGTTCCGTTGWGCATTTATTGTTGCACATCTTTTGCATTCCGAAACTCCGTCCAATGGTAGGCGTAGATACGTTTTGACTCCTTGGAGCTCTGTAGGGATGACTTGTGAGATACTTTTCATGTACACGAGAACAACTCTGCTTTGTAGCATGTTGTTTGACTCTCGTGGCGTATATCCAAATTTTGCAGCTGTGAGCAAGGTCAGCGAACAAATTGCAAGTTGGGAGCTGGAGTCTGAGATGGGAACAAAAGCTGTGCTTTTGCATCCATTTAAGTCCCTTATCTGTATTGCTGATGATAAAGAGACCATCAGGTATCAACTCGGTTGGGTTTTGAGTAACTGTTTTCTCCTTTTACCGCAGTAAAAGAGACTTAGAATAAAGCAATTTGACTAAATTGAATGCTGGTTGCAGGATATGGGATTATGAAAAAGCTGCAGTTGTGAACACCTTTGATAACCATAACACTCCTGACAAGGGGGTCTCCAAGCTCTGTTTGCTCAACGAACTGGACGATAGTCTTCTCCTTGTTGCCTCAAGTGCGTTTTTCATAGCTTTTGAATGTGCGGTGTCTTATTTCAAAACTTCCACTTGGTTACTGGGGTTACTGAGTACTGTAGGTTACATGTCAAGTATCTCCATATCCTACTCTTCCTCTTTTACTCTTATCAGGACTGGTTGTTGCTTCAAAGATTTTCAATGCTAAAGCTGTTCCTTAATTATTTTAAGAACAGTCCGATGAAGATCAGTTTTAAGCAGAACAGTCCATCTGAACTTTTWAAATTAACTATGCTCCTTTGCGGGACAGGTGATGGTAGTGTGCGAGTTTGGAGGGACTACACACAAACGGACAATCACCGCCTGGCAACTTCGTGGCAGTCTGTTCAAGGCCACAAGCCTGGTTCACGAAGCATCAGTGCTGTTGTAGATTGGCATCAATTGTCAGGGTATTTGGTAAGGCAGCTTTTCCGTCTTCATATTTCTATGAACAGACGTGATTGTTGTTTGGTTGTGAGTCTCATGGTTCAGCAATTTAGTTTCGTACATTGCAATTTCCTGTTGACCATACGTGTAACATTGCAGCTGGATTGTGCAGTATGCATCAGGTCATATCTCTTGGATTATGGTGTGGGATCTTGATCGAGAGCAGCTCATCTCAAGCATATCCTCTCATTCAGATAGTTGTGTGTCTGCCATGGTATGTCCGTGGACCTGACTTTTTTTTATTTGCATAATGTTTTTGATTGTTTATAATTGTGGCACGTAGACTTGCAAATRATTGTTTGTTTGTATCGGCWAGATGAGTTCATGTTTCTAGGTTCTTAACCTATAGACTACCTGAACACTATTCAACAATACCATCGTAGCTGTTCTCGTGCAATTCAATTGTTTGTTAATGCTATACTTATCTAATTCTCCTGGTTGTACCTCTTCTTGGTGTTGAGACTAAGTGTAGACGTCACTGTCGAAGCCAATTCAGAGACGTTCAATATCATTGGTCTTCAATAATTAGAGCTGTTTTGACTGTTTGGTAATATCGTGTCTCACTGTGGTTGGAGGGTTAAGTGGAACGATTGCACCAATATCTTTTAATATATCGTCTTGTACATCTTGGCAGGCGGCTTGTCAAACACACAATGCGCATGTGGTTGCTGGATGTGGAGACGGTTCTGTGCGACTTTATGATATTCGATCAAGAGACACGTAGGTTCCCTGACCTTCACAATCTGGAGGCGTAGAGCTGCTTTCATTCTGTCTGGTTTCGTTGACGTAGGTTGGAATMAGTCTAAACTACGAATTGTGTATCCTGCTATTCCTTTTTCCGATGAATAGATGCTAACCTCCTTTATAGAATGATCCCATGGATTTGGTTTCGTGGTATAAATTTAGCTTTAACCTTCTCAGAAGTGCATTTTGGAGTGGTATGCAATTATCTCGAGTTCTATGATTGCTTTTATTATCTGACCTGATCAATGGGTCATGTTGTACACAGTCTTGTGTGTACAATGAAGCCTCATACGCAGAGGGTAGTGGGTGTCGACTTCCAGCCCGGAACAGATTTCTCAAAGGTTTTTCCTGCTTCCTTTCACTCCCCTCGTTTGGACTGATGAATTTGAATTCTATCTCATRAACTTAATTGCTTCCTGGACTGTTATCTTGAAGCACAAGCGTGCTTTACGCCTGCAGACAAGTTATAGAGAAACTGTCACAGGGACTAAGAGGGCTGATTTACTGCTATCGCCAAGTTATAGTTAATTTAGTCTTACGCKGGAAACTATGATTGTACTGCTCAACAATTGTCTTGTGTAAGCCTGGTGCATTGTAAGCTCGTTAAGAATTGTTTGGAAGTGTTACTGTTGGTCATTTCTAATGCCAGATATCTACAAGAAATTGGCAGCTGCTATGGCATGTTCTTTAGTCATACATGGTGAGGAAAATGATGATTCTTTGTAAAGTTTCCAATGCCTTCGGGGATGTCTTGTTTGCAGATAGTTTCTGCTTCGCCAGCTGGGGATCTCAAGTTCACGGACATGAGAATGAGCACAGCACCTTACCTGGAGGTCGAGGCTCTCAAGGGTCATCTAACAGCGCTCGCTGTTCACCGGCATGCACCTGTGATTGCGACAGGCTCAGGAAATCAGTTGATAAAAACTTTCAGTACAAGTGGGGAGTTGCTGAGTAGAGTTCGCTTCCATTACCGCTTCTTAGGTYCRAGGATCGGCCCTGTCACTGCTCTGGGTTGGCATCCTTACAAGGTGTTGTTGGCTGCTGGAGCCGTTGACTCATTGGTTTCCATATATGCTGGGGAGAGTGTCGAAGGTGGCTAACGCATTTATGGTGTTATCATTCTGCTCTCGCCTTTTGCTGCACAATCAGCAAGCATTTCTTGGGAGAACACCCGAACTCGACCTCAGTTCACTGGTCTAATCTAGTTGCCTAGCTTTGGCTAGGTAGGAATTGCAGCCATGAACTTCAGGGGYATTCTCTCACTTCGCACAGGTTCGCCATTCTGAAGACTATCATTCTTGTTAGTGGGGGGGAGGAGGTCGGCTTATGTAATCTTACTCATTTATTCTGGCCACCGGGTGTAATTGGGATATTGTTTCACTTTGGAAAAACACTCAGGCCTATTAAGTTTGCAAGCAACAATCAAACCTGACGCTTTATCTGTGACAGGAYATGCCATTTGTAAATATTTGGCAGTACTCTGTAATTTTTTGTTCATATTTGTTGTGTTGACTGCCTTATGTGCAACACTGTTTTCTAATGTGGTAACTCTCGCATGAGTACACCTGTGATGAGTTATTAGTATTTATGATCGCCGTGTTAATTTTTAGTTAGACCTACACATCGGCTGGCGCATACTAGAACATTATCTTAATGCCCTGAATGATTTGTCCCATGTAACTACTGTACTAGCTGTAGTGTTCAGGCTGTTAAATTTATTTTGATTTTAAATCACTTCTATTTATGTAGTCTCCTTTGTTTTTGATCTTAGGTAGGAGGCTTAAGAATAAAGCATAAGAATGGAGCATATAAGGAAAAAATCTGATCTGTGGAAGAAAGGATCCAGTCAATCGTTTCCATTTTTTTTGTTGAAAAAATAAATGAACAAGAACTGAATGGCATTTGAAAATCTAATTTTCTGACTTGAAATAATAAGATACAATTTTCCAGACCTGTGCACCAGTGCATAGGTTGCTATTGATGCACTCGTAGACTGCATTATAATATGGCCTTGAATATAGTAAGCCCGTCCAAAAATTGATAAATAAGGTTTTAGGTATATTCATAGAAGTTTGTTGTAATGAACTAACCCTTAAAGGACGACAAGGATGTTTCGGGTCCTTTGGATGACAAAAATCAACTATAGTGGATGTAGAAAAGGTATTTTTCATCCGTTTCTTGGGTAAATGTGAAAGTAGAGATGTGCTTTGACATGGAAAGCAAGAAATAGGGTCATTGAATGTATTGTTATTTTTAGGTGTTGCAAATTGTAACTCAAAGCCATGGAAATTCATGCCCATGTTGACAAGTCTCCGTATGCCTATCATCAAATTTCTAGGTGTTGTAGCATATTTTTAGATGTTGCTAGCATTTTTAGGTGCTACAAGGTTTAACTTCCCACCGTCTAACACTTGGCGGTCCACAATCCACAATCTACCTTTTCTCCGCAGTAATAGGTCTGTCCTTTAAGGATTAAAATACAACCTTGAATGGTCCAAGTCTATCCAAAAATTGATAAATAAGGTTTTAGATATGTTTATAGAAGTTCCGTAATTGCCTCAATACTCAGTAATCATATTGAAAATTGAGTATGCTAAGTGTGTACCCTTCCTCACTACTGTACAGCTACAATGCTTCTAAAATGGACTAGCCAACTAAAATGGACTAGCCAAAATTACAAACCAAAATCACAAACAGGAGTTCATGGGAATCAATCGTCGCACAACGAGATTAGTGAATGCCCACATAGAAAACCTAAATTGTGCAAGGTGAATTTTGGAATCCTTAACAGCTTCTTGCAAAGTCAACAAGTTACATTAGGAAAATTTCAAGGAATTCCTCACCGTTTGCAACTGCTTCCATTCCTATGATGTTGCAATTAGCACCTCTATCCATTTTTTTCCGCTTTTCCAACTGTTCTTGGAGTCGCCTTTACATCAAAGCCCCTATAGTTGTAGATGTTTCCACTACTTAAGCACTGAGATGTCCAACCTATGCACAGAACAATAACAAAAAATAGCTTTGATGTGTCCGCCCTCATCGCAAACTTGGAGCGGAAGATGCTATGTCTTCAATCCTAGTGTTGAATTGTCGACAAGTAAACATACCATCAATACCACCTATCTTCCTTCCTATCCTCTCTACCTCCAAAATTTCTTTAATTTTGTCTTCCGTCTGCATATGTACTAATGTTGTCTCTATGTCTTGTAACTTTTGTAGTTGTAGCTTGGACCAAGGAGGCTTTGCAAATTCCTCATCCAGCAGTATCTACGATGTCTGCCCATTGTCTGGAATTTTGTTTTGTTCAAGCTATAACCTCTAGGGCTACAACTTGTTGCCTTCTTCCCATCATGACCCTTCCTTCAAAATGTGGTWATTCCTTACATTCCCTTATCTCCTTGGACTGCCAAATGTGCTCTCATGTTTGTCCTTTGTCAAGTYGCCCTTATTGCTTCTATTGTCTTTGCTGCCATTTCTATTATGTCTACTTCTTTTGTTGTGTCCAAGACTCCAACTGTTTTCTGCTATTTTCTGCCTTTTTCCCAATATGTCCATTGTTCCTTCCGCATCTGCGTGCACATTTGAAAAGAAAAATGTTGACTCTGTAGCCCTTCGTCACATATTTTTTTGTTGAAAAATATTGCTTTGTTTAATATACCAATTATAATACAATTGTACTTGCTTCCTTACTCCTCCATTGTTGAATGCTCTACCTCCACTATTTATAAGCCCTTCTTAACCCCTAAGCGCTCAAACGACCATTTTTTGGTCGCTGCCCGACTTCGGGCAGAATAAAACTTTTTTTTGAATTTTTTTTTTTCCTTGAAAATATAGGGTTGTCTTTCAGTATTTATATTCAAAACTAAGATCACTTCGGTCAAAAGAGAATCATAAGAGAAATAGCACAATAAGTTTAGAATTTTCTAGTGTTGAAAAACTTACTATTTGAGGAAAGAATTGGAATTTTTATGACCAGATCTTATGCATTTTTTTACAATTAAATAGAAACCACTATTTTGACCAATAAAAAAAATTTCAAGTGTTAAGGATAGAAATTGTATTTTTGGTGAATTTTTGAAGTTATATCTTCAAAATTCATTTGAAGAGAATCTGAAAATAATTTTATAATTTTGACCGTATGGGTATCTTCTACTTTTTGTGCTTCACATAAACTTCTTAGATGCAAACTTCAAAAAAGTTATAGAATTTATATTTTATAACACATTTGTGTTTTGTCCAAACCCCTTGGGCTTTTAGGGGTTAAAGATCGTCCAACCGATTTTTTGAAACGATACTCCCTTGTCGTCACTTGTTTCTACATCTTTTGCTAATCTGATTTTCTGTGGTATTTTCACTTCCATTAAACTTCAACTATCTTTGTGTGCACTTGTAGACTTTTCGACGTGCCAATGATCATTGCTTGAAGTCACCGGATTTGTGTATATTGGTAAGACCTTGTCCCCTTTCTCTTGCATTGGCTTCATTTGAGTTTACAGTGCACCCCTGCAATAATTGATTCTTGTATTTGGCGTTGTAGATCTCGACCCTTGACCTTCTCTAGAAAAACTTGAGAAATGTTGATGCATAGATGTTGAAATGTTGTTGTAGTATCCCAATTCCACATTTGGATGCTATCTGAGATTCATCACTTGAGCACATACCTCAAGTAAAGGTGGGAATTTTCTATTGTCTTCTCCTTGTTTCTTTCCCTTCTCCGTTCTATATGTAGTCTTTGAATGTCCTTGCACACTTGTGGCAAGAAGCCACAATATGGTGCTCTATATCCATTGCTAGGGTTTTCCTTGATAGCATCATATAGTTTGTCTCCAACGGCTCTTACATTTACAAACTCCAAATTTCTTTATGTTTTCTTTTGGATTCAACCACTATTTGAGCTCTTGCTTGCTTTGCTAAAAGTTTCTTCGGCTTCTATTTAGCCCTAGTTGCCTTGTTTGCTTCCATTTCTAACCACCTCCTTTCTGTTCTAGCTTTTTTTCTCTCGCAGCCACGTCTTCAAGGATTTGTACATGTTCTTTTTCTATAAGCAAGATCAATTTGTGGTACTCTGCAAGCAGCTCCATCCGTTGCTTTGACTTGGAGGATATTTGTATGTGGGGTAACTCCAACAATTTACTAAATTCTTGTTTCCCTTCATCTTCATGCTCCTCAACCGTGTCATCATCACTAGAATTATTGCTTATATCTTGATCCCTATCAATGTCAACATCTCCACTATCTAATTCTACATAGTAGTGTGCAATTAGATAGATCAGATGACACTGTCAAATATTTCTTCAATCTCCCATTCTTCTAATTAGCTTTGCATAACTTTGTTTTGGGTGTCTTCTCCATTTCTAACATATGCCTCACTTGGTCCTGTTTTAGAGTCCCTAGCTCTGAAATCAATAGGAAATATTCCCTGAAATTGATAGGAAATATTCCGGTTTCTTCAAATCCCTTTTTTACATTTGAAATTGTCAAGGTTCTTTTAAGAGTATTGGAAACCCATTGAGCTAAGTCTTTTTTTTAATAGGAATTTGACCTTATGACTAAGTGTCCACTTATCCCTATAAGCCCGAAATGATAACTWGAATGGWYTAAAAYAAGTAACATCAAGAGGTTGAARAGCWTGGGAAGTGAGGGATGGRAATGTTAACATATCTAGACYTTTATCCATTGCTAACTTGATTACACCCGATKTAAYATGAGATCCATGYGCATACAATATGAGCAAGTGTCTATCCTCAAAACGAGATGTGCAYAYTRATAYTTCTTATGTATTTGCACAATAAAAGTTTTAAARTTCATCACCCATATTTTTCAATCAAGTAGACAAGTACTATGTAATACAATGAAAAACATACAAAACWATATATTCASMAAAAATGGATTTTTTGTTTTAATATTGAAATTTGGTGTGTTGATCAAGATTGCATAAAACAATAAATTTAATAGGTTAGTTTTGAAAGATAGATYTRAAAAGGTCAAATTTTGAAAGAYATTMTTATAAGTCAAAACTGGRGGTTACCTTGCTTCGCCTAAGGCATTGCATAGTAGAGTACAACACAACACACCCAAAACATGTCTAGARTATGCCCAAATCTAAATAGTCAATTCTTTTGTCTTTTTTGTTTTTTAGTGATAGTTGTTTGTTCTAATAGACCATTGACATATTTTCTCATGTAATGCAAGTAGTACATTTAATTGAGCCTCTTGAATCTTAGAAGTCAACGTTGATTATAAATAAACCTATTATCAATATTTTGAATATCAAAGTTTATAAACATTCCTATGGTGTCCAAAAGGTATTTCGACAATAAGAGTATTTGAAATCTTTTTTCAACCACCTATTAAAAAGTTTACAATAATTTTACTAGTAGGAATTTATAAACCAAGTTTACACGTTTATTTGGACAAATTTAGGTTCAAAATTTACTAAAGCTTTCTTTTAGTGTAAGAAGCCATTTGACCATTGACATCGAAAGCAATACTTGAATTTTTGGATGATCCTTTCCTTAAGTCCAATATTTGCATAAATGGCGGATTTCATTAAAATGGTAGTATTCCGTTATTTTTGCACTTTTCACAGGTTAGACCACGCAGTTTGAAATCTAAACTTGTCATAGATTTTTGGAATCTATATCACCCCAGATTTCTTAAATCTATACTTCTACAAGATGTTTCAAACTACGTGGTTTGAAATCTAAGTATGTCATAGATTTTTTACATCTAGATATGTCATAGAGGTTTAAAAATCTATACCCATCCTAGATGTCACCTCATAGTTCAAATTGCGCGGTCTAAAAATGACACATTGAATGCTGCCATTTTAATGAAATTCGCCATATAAAAATATAAGCCAAAATGTACCAAATTTAAGAAGGTATTCAAATATTTAAGGATTCACATCCAAATACTTGCCAACATCCATATTTTAGTAATGAATAGAAGGCTTCTAAAGAAGGCAACCCATATTGAGGTGAAAATGTTTCCATGTACACAAATAGGTTTGAAAAGGATTTCATATTTTTTTTTTTTTCAGAATTTCATTTTTCAAAACAAAACTACCATGAATTTTTTAAATGAAAAGATTCTGTCCATCCCACTCTGGTCATATAGGTCTTTTCATTTCTGACTAAGTGTTGGTTGCAATATTGAGAGACTTGTAGCCAATCATCAACTATGTTGGGAACTATACCACCTACAGTGCTAGAGTGGGGGGTGATTAGGAATGGATTGCCTCCCATAGAAAATGTTTTCACTTACTTGTCCAATTACTTTCTCATCCATCCCAAGCCACACGTGAATCTTTGAGACATAACCTTTCTATATGACCAATGAAATGAAATTGACATAAAGAATATATTTGAACAAAGATATAGACACAAATCGTGCAAAACTCCCTAAAAGGATTTAACCATTAAAGTGTCTCCATCCTTGCTTGCCACACTTGGCACACTCATATTTTACATCTATTTTTGAARGGTCCTCAAGCTACTTGTCTCTCCCACCTTTGCGTACTAAATGTGTTTCATAAATAGTCAAGTGGCCAATAATTTAGCACTACTATAAATCTACCATGGACTGAAATGGTTTAACTTGTGTTAGTTTCAATGCAATATGTGTTATTYAAAACACAAATTCATCATGAAATCATTTCAGTCTATGGTAAATTTGTATTAGTGAAGTAGGATAAATGATGAAGTCACTAMACTTATGTGAATAGTGATTTAAAGGGTCCCTTGCGTGGCACACTAGGATTGAGGACCAAAAGAAAATTTGGAAGGATTGAATTATTGTAATACATGTTTATCATGTGATAGAACCTTTGAGGGCATGAATAAAGATGGTCTTAACCCCTGAAGGACGAAGGGGCATTTTCTAGCTCTAAAACCACTCAAAACTACCATGTATGCTCCGTTCATCGATCCAAGGAACCAAACTAAGTATTTTTTTTTTTTTTTGTAAATCTAATTTAGAATCTCAAACTTTACTTGTCTTAGATCATTAATCTGACTAGGAGAAAAATACCACAAAATGAATTTCCCCTGTAAAGGACAATTGGGTGGACATTGCTTGTAAGTGCAACCATCATAACAAGGGCTTAGAAGATCAATTTATAATTTAGTGCATGGAAGCTCAAGGCAACTTCGATTAGCTAGCCTTCAGAGGTGATGGCAAGAAGTGAACGACATTAGTAAAGATGACATGGCCAATGTATGTTTATAGTCGGCTTATGGAATCTGTGAAGTTCAGTCTCTTGATTGTATAATGCTTCAAGTTGATTACATTTTTTGGACTAGTTGATCCAACATGTGAGTTGTCACTTGAGCCACCACATGAACATAGAAGGACCTTGTGGGAAGAGTGAAAGACACTACAAGGAAATAGAAAGACAGAGGGAATTCAAGAAATGAGTAGCCAACAAAGTTCCTTGAAAAAACCTATAATATCTCATTCTTTCCTTGAAAAAGCCTACAATATCTCATTCTTTCCTTGAAAAAGCCTATAATATCTCATTCTTTCATGCTTTGTAACTATAATTTGAAAACTAATTTGGAGTTATATTTTCTTAGGCAATAGGAGAGCATCATTAGATGTTTTTCTCCATGTCTGGAGGGCTGTGAGTTCCCTGCGAGTTCCCAGCCTGTTCAGCAGTGTTTGCAGCATGCGCAGGAGCTGACTGACGTGGCCAAACGACTGCCACGTCATTTTTCTTTTTCAAAAAAAAAAAAAAAAAATTCTTCTTAGATTTGCATTTTAAGACTAAATTTTTTTTCGAAAAAATCTGACATTGCTTCCGGGGAACAGCGGGGGGAACAGGGGGGAACAGAGCTGAAACGGCCCTCCAGCCCCTCAAATCCCCTCTAATGCAACTTCTAATTATAGTTCAAAATGGAATCCAAAAATTATCTTTTTAAGCTTAAATGAAAGATTTTGTTTAATGGGAAGATTATTCTTACTTACAAGACAAAACTCTGTAGAATGTAGTTTTTCCCTACTCACATGAAGTGTACACACCATAGGCATAGGCGTTCGCGGAAGCAATTCCAATTCCGGAAAACTTGACATTGCTTTCAGTTTCCGATCCCAGGAAGTTTGCCATTAAATGGTCATTTTAAGACTAAATTTTTTTTCGAAAAAATCTGACATTGCTTCCGGGGAACAGCGGGGGGAACAGGGGGGAACAGAGCTGAAACGGCCCTCCAGCCCCTCAAATCCCCTCTAATGCAACTTCTAATTATAGTTCAAAATGGAATCCAAAAATTATCTTTTTAAGCTTAAATGAAAGATTTTGTTTAATGGGAAGATTATTCTTACTTACAAGACAAAACTCTGTAGAATGTAGTTTTTCCCTACTCACATGAAGTGTACACACCATAGGCATAGGCGTTCGCGGAAGCAATTCCAATTCCGGAAAACTTGACATTGCTTTCAGTTTCCGATCCCAGGAAGTTTGCCATTAAATGGTRAATCACAAGAGAACGAATTCCATCCAAAACACAGCATTGAATCATCCACGCCCCTGCCATGAGCTCCAAACCCTAAAMCCCCAGAAAAGATCTCCTCTCCTCTCGTCTTGCGACGCTTGGGAGCCCCGTGTCCTGGCAACGGAAACCGTCACAGGGGAGCTTGCATCGGCTTCCTCACGGGAACTTGTTTTGAGGAGCTTCGSAAGGGGAACCGAAGGCGATGAAGAAAGGAGTACACCCAGCGCTGCAGTGGATCCGCATCATCTCTCCACACGGCCGCCTGGTGCGTGTCTTGGCTGCTAAAGCGTTCAAACTCGACCGCCCCTCGTACGTCCGAGACCCTGGCAAGCAATCGGAGACCGTCGGCACGCTCGCCAAGTTCCGAAGGCGCTTTGAGTTCGCCCCCAAGGCCACACCGACGCCCACTCCGAACGCCGCGGATCAGTCGACCTCGCCGCCTTCGTAGGTCTGGATTTCGTCGTCTTCTTCATTCTCGGGGATGATTTCTATGGGACGGTTGGTTTTCCATTTCAGTGGAATAAGCCTCCATTTGTTTTATGAGAGAAGAGAAGGACCGTTGTATGAAGTTTTGATGCTCTTTTGATAGGTAAAGCAGGTTTTCTTTGGGGCGGGTGGTTTCGGGTACTGCCATTTGAGTGGAAACAGACTCCTTCTGTTTTATGAGAGAAGAGAAAGGACCATTATATGAAGTTCTGGTGATCTTACGATAGGTTAAGCAGGTTTTCTTTGGGGCGTTTGGTTTCCTTTTCTTCCATTTCAGTGGAATGAAACTCCATTCGTTTTAGAAGGGAAGAGAAAGGAGAATATATATTTGAAGTTCTGATGTTCTTGTATTGCTTATAGCGGCTGGGTTTGAGCTTCAATTTAGGATTTCGTGATTTCTGTCGTTTAAGGTGGAGGATACCCTTGTGTCCATTCTAAAGCGTTTTACCTATATGTAGACGTGTGATTTCTTGGGAGATTTACTGTGCTGCTGAGAGATCACCTTGAATACAAGTATCAAACTCTCCTGAGATTAAAATTATTTCACTATGCCCAATTTTTTATGCAAGCATCCGAAGTGGAGGTTGGATATTACTATTGAAGGGATAATAGACGTTAACTAAGTCACGCTTGCCTTACTGGCTAATTGAAGGCATTCTATCAGACGAGTTGCTCTTCTTATAGGGATCAGTCAACGGGAGGTATAATCGGTCTCCATCGTCTTTTACGTCTTCTACCTTGTCATTACGTGAACGTTGCAATTGTTCTTCCTGCGAATTGAAGGTGCTAACCGCTTCTTTTTAAACTGGTGCAGACATGGAGTTTCAGGGCAATGGTGGTTTTCTGTCCAGCTTGCCTCCTAAGCTGGAAGATGCTGGTCTTGAAGATTGTGCATTACCTATTGAAGGGATCCAGGTATATTGGCCTTCTTCATTTGCTCGTGATACTTGTGAATTTATGCAGTACATTATCTTGACCGTTTTKGTGGGTCATTTTTATTAACGGCAACATCTTAGGGTTAATCTTCACCCGCTATTTCCCTTCAATTCTGAATGTTGCTATTCGTGATTATACTAGAACATGAAGGGTCACAAGTAGTGGAGGCTGATGGACAGAAATATATCTCATGATTTGGTATCATTTGTTCAGAATATGATTCAAGAGTATAAGGATTTTTTAACGAAGATTTGTGAGGAATGCAGAATTCATGAAGAAGTAAGCYCTTAGCATATGGTTAACAATAGCCTCATATGTGCATCCAAAACTATTTAATATAGAGTCAATYCTTGCTTACTCGTTACTAGTTAGATGACCTTGTCCTCAGAGCCAATTACGTTTCTGACTTGTAATATAACTTTATCTTATCAACTTGCCTTATCAGGAGGCATTTCGGATAGCCGCTGAAACAGCTCAGGCAGCTGCCGACAGCTTTAAGGTGAACATGAAAAGCAAGGCTGAGGACATCGGAGGTTGTATTTTGAACCCTGCGCCCACATATGGAGATTTGAAGGATGCCACAATTGAAACGCCTGGGACAAAACCGGTAATCCTCAACCATCTGGATGAAACCAAACTAATTAGCAATACCACCTTAGTATCAAAATTCATGCTGATTTTAGGTCATSGACCAGTAAAACTTTGAACCCTTATCACTTTCGCATATACTATCAAAATATAATTTTTTGGTGCTTTGAAATCCTCTTTGGTTTTCTAGTAAGAATATAAAATAGTCTAACCAACAGTGACGGCTCAGTGCTTTCYGTGTCAATTTTAGGTGTGGGTACCTGAGTTGCATCTTACCGTCTCATAATGTTCCTATCAACACATTTTCTTTTGTGCTCAAATCTGGTCTGGCATTGTAATTAATACTGTAATTTCTTTTACTGGTTGTAGGCTGATAGCTGTGTTGAACCGCACACTGGAGGGCTACTGGAGGATGGGAAAGATGCTGTAGTTGATCCTTTAGGTGAATCGAAAGAAGATAAGTTGGTAGGCGGCATAGACGTGGAACCCAAACTTGGGGAGGAGGGCTGTTTGAAAGGCGATCCTCTGGAGCCTGTGGGTGGTATCCCTGAACCTTCTGCTGTGGCTGACGATGATGGTGATGAGGAGCCCAAAGGCCCTACCCTCACAGAAGCCTTGCTTTAAGTTTAGTCACCACCTTCTGTGTAGTCTGTTTTTTTTTCCTGTTAAATTGCTTCCTCCCTTCATAACATTCTTTTTAAGGTAAACCAACCTAATACCAATTTCATGCGGCCCTTATGCATAACATTGCAAAAAAAAATCTATCCTACAATGGAGGAGCATAAAGGCCCTTAATCTTGTGTTATGTATTCTTGCAATGCATATGTTAAGCCCATTAAGAATTAAGAAACCTACTTTGGATTTTTTGAGAACTAAATAGGACGAGCTCTATTGACTTCATAGTTTGAATCTTTTAGAATGGATGCTAATTATCCTAATCTACTTGTGAATCTTTGTTTCAAGTCATTCCAAAAAATATTGTGGAAAGTGAATTTTTTATTTATTTCAATGTCATAGCATGCAATTAAAACATGTTCAAAGCAAGGCTAAAATTTATATGTATTCATTAACCCCTAAATGCCCAAACTGCGTTATTTGGCAACATAGCAATTTTAGGCAGCTTACTACACATGGAATTTTCATTTATTTTCTTTGAAATCTTCACACAACATTTTCCCGAGCAGTACTATTAAGGCCCAACAATTTTCATTAATTTTGACTACATAGTTAAAAAGTTATTGTATGATATGTAGTTTTCATTGCTCTAGGGACAACCCAAGCAGAAAAAAATTAATTAAAAAATGACTTTTTTTAAAATAAAAATTTGAATTTTATTCTTTAGGTTTTTTATCTAAGTGAAAGGCCTTGAATCATTCTATTTTGATCATGGAGTCAAAAGTTATGAGGAGTTTTAGTTTGGGGTAGTTTGCACGTAGTTATAGAATCTTTACTCTACGAAAAGTTTGAAATCCATTATTTAATTCAATTTTAAATAGTTTTGGAAAAAAATAAAATTAGTAGGTGTAAGTTGTCTATTGAAACATTTAACCATTGGGATTGGAATTTTTTAACTCCATAAATGAATTATTAACAAATTAGTACTTTGAAGCGCTTTCTACTTCTTTCTACTTACTATTTTTTTCCTATATGTTGTACAATTTCAAATGATCTGACATTTTTTGAGCATGTAGCCAATTTATCTTGAAGAATGAATCCAAAGAGTAACCACCATTTTGGACTTTTTCATACCAAAGTGACCTTATGAAGTGCAATTGCCTGATTTTTTGCATGGCCAAAAAAATAATTTTTGTCAATTCAAACACTAATATCTTGCAATCTACATGGTGGAATTTATTTTGAAATTTTTTCTACATCTTCCTGAATGAGTGTGCTATAAGATCCTATGGTTACATTTGTCAATGTTTTCTTTTTAAATTTTAAATTTGGTATTTGTATTGGAAATGGCAGTTCTGGAGAAATTTTGATGAAAATATAGTCAAAACCATTTAGGGGTTAACAAATTCAGCCATATGATCCTTTAATTAACTTGTTAGAGTACACCGTCCTAAAATTTCAAAATAAGGAACTTTACCAATTGCAACAAAAAATAATTTCATATTCATGCTTGAAAAAAATAGTAAGTAGAAAGAAGTAGACTATGATTAAGAATACCTTAAATTGTTGAAAATTTTGTTATGGAATTGTAAAACCTCAATTTAAACGGTTCTAATTTTGAAATAAAAAATCTACATTTGGTGCTTTTATTTTTTCAAAAATATAAAAATTGAGTTAAATAAAGGACTTCGAAGTTTATTTTGGAGTAGAGATTCCACAAGTGCCTACAACCTAAAACTCCTCATAGCTTCATCTTGTTAATCAAAATGGAATGATTTAAAGTTTTTCATATAAATATATATATATACACACACATTTGAAACCAATTTCAAATTTTTAATTCTGAAGAAGATAATTTTTTTTGAGCTACCTAGGGTGCGCGCTGAGCAATAAAAACTACATATTATGCAACAATTTTTTAACCATGTAGTCAAAAGTTATGAAAATGTTTTTTCCTTGAAGCTACTCCTCACTCACATATTGTATACAAATTTCAAAGACAAAAAAATAAAAATTGTTATGTTTAAAGAGTTGGTAAAAGATCATTTCATAATGAGTTGCCCAAAGATTGCCAAAATTGCTATGTTGCCAAAAAAACATTGTTTGGTCCTTTAGGGGTTAATTTTGAAACTTGGATTTGGTGAAATGTCATATTACATGAAATTTGAGGGCAACGGAGGGTAGTTTTTAGGTTTGTTCCTCTTGTTGTCCAAGAATTGCTAACCAACCACTAATGCCAAAAATTTTGAAAATAAGAAAAAACAATAGTTCAAAATTTTTTTTTCAAAATTTTTTAAATTATTAAAGAACTAGAAATGATTTTCTTAAGTTTAAAAAAGTTCAAAATTAATTTTAAATATTAAATTATATTATCTAACGTCGTCATTCCTTGACCACGTCAAACAGCTAATGTGGCAAGTTCCTACGGTGTGGGAACTCAAGATAACTTGTGGTCTTCTTACAGTACAAAAAGTTTGAACCCTGGAAGGAGTTGTGAGTTCTGGTGCAGTTAGAGAGAAAAAAATTATTTTTTATTTTTCAAAAATTGGAACTGACGTGGCACTAGTACGACCACGTTAGTGACAGGTCATCTTAACCCCTAAAGGACCAAACTGCGTTTTTTGGCAACATAGCAATTTTGGGTAGCTCACTACGGATGGAGTTTTCATTATTTTTCTTTGAAATTTTTACACAACATGTGTCCAAGGAGAAGCTTTAAGGCCCAAAAAATTTCATAATATTTGACTACTTTGTTAAAAAATTATTGCATGATATGTGATTTTTAGTGGTCGGTGGGCAGCCCGAGCACCCCAAAAAACTTCTTCAAAAATTACTTTTTAAAAAAATAAAAATTTGAAATTGGTTCTTTATAATTATATATAAGTGGAAAGCTTTGAACCATTCCATTTGGATTGGTGAGCTAAAAGTTATGAGGAGTTTTAGTTTGTGGGTAAGTATGGAGTCTCTAAAAAACATACCTACCCACAAACTAAAAGTCCTCATAACTTTTTGCTCACCAATCCAAATGGAATGGTTCAAAGCTTTCCACTTATATATAATTGTAAAGAACCAATTTCAAATTTTTATTTTTTCAAAAAGTAATTTTTGAAGAAGTTTTTTGGGGTGCCCGGGCTGCCCACCGACCTCTAAAAATCACATATTAACTTTTTAACAGTGTAGTCAAATGTTGTGAAAATTGTTGGGCCTTAAAGCTACTCCTTGGACACATGTTGTGTAAAAATTTCAAAGAAAAATAATAAAAACTTTATTCGTAGTGAGCTGCCCAAAATTGCTATGTTGCCAAAAAACGCAGTTTGGTCTTTTAGGGGTTAACCCTTCTTTTTTTAAACTTTATTTTTTAAATTTAATTTAAAAATAAAAAGATTTTTTTTTTTTTTATTTTTTTATTTTTTTCGTATTGGCACCACGGGGGGCCGTAGTATCCCCCTACAGGGTTCAAACTTTTCGTAATGTACCTTCAAATCTCATGTAATATTTTTTAATTTCCAAAAGTTTAAAAACTATGCTCAAAGTTTTGGTTAACCCCTACAGTCCTAAACTGTGTTTTTTGGCAACGGAGGCTGAATTTTGGGCAGCTCACTACAAGCAGAGTTTTCATTGTTTTTCTTTGAAATTTTCACAAAACATGTGCCTAAAGAGTAGCTTTAAGGTCCAACAATTTTCACAACGTTTGACTAAATGGTTCAAAAGTTATTGTATGATATGCTGTTTTCATTACTCGGTGGGCAACCCGGGCAGCTAAAATAACTTTTTTTTAAATCACTTTTTTTGTCCATGTCCATGTCGGTCTTATTTTGCCACGTCAAGGTGTCGTGGTCCCGCTTTTTCCTGAGTTCCTGAAAAGATGCAAATGTTTCCTTGGCATGTTGGCGTCTCTCCCAAAGTCAGCGACAATGACATCGACATCGGAATTTGGAGGCCGCGAGAAAAAAAGTTGCTGGACGGGTATTTCACACGAGTGAGCTAGAGAGCGCGCGCGAGAGGCGCCTGACTGACTTTGGAGTTCTCCTCGTACCGTTGACCATGCAGGTCCCGTACCAAGTGCCCTGCAACTTTGTTCGAATTTGTACTTGAGAACCTGTCGGGAACAGTAGTTCCCTTCAGTTGTGGGCTCATCATCCCCCCGCTGATGATGATATATCTTGGTCCTTGAACTTTATTTTAATTTTTAATTTTTGACACAAATGAAATGAAATTTCGTTGCAAGGGTCGGTCCCCTAACTTTGGTACCCCTGCAGGTAGAATTCTTCGAAGCTCCAAAGTAGGTAGGGTTGAATTCTTTTGGTGCGGAGTTTTATGTGATACTATGAGATTACAGTTGGTGCAGGGCAAAGGAAGCAAGCGTACCACAACATAACCCCCCCACCCCACCCCACCCCACCCCACCAAAGCATTCACTGCAGTTGGACATTGGCAAATCAAATTCTATGGTATGGCCAGGGACAAGAGGACATCATGTTTGCATATCGTCAGCTTTCCTATCATTTTGGAGAGTTGGACCTTTCTACTTTAGAGCAACCCCACTACACTAATGATGTTAAATAGTGTACCCATACTAACTATTTTAGAAATGCTATAAGTTTTTACTCTTCATGAATACTTTTATGGGGTGCATGGATCCTAATAGTTCTATAGTTGGGAAAACTTTGTACCTATAGTTGGTAAAAATATTCATTAAGAGTAAAAACTTATGACTATTTTAAATCAATTAGTGTAATTAACAGTATTTAACATCATTAGTGTAGTGAGTTCCCTATCCCTAAATTTAGGGAGAGGACCTCAAATACAGATACGGATACCAAACCTTCACCGCACCAAGCTTTTCCAATTTCTATATTCCTAAATTTTACAGAACTCTCGAAAAGTTGCACCCCAGTTCTGTATCGTGAGCCTCGTTTGCAGGATTCGCCAGGTCTCATCTATATATGAGATCTCAAAAGAAAATAGGGAAAGGGATACGGAAGACCTTGTGAGGATGCTCTTAGGAAGGCCCATTCTAAACCTTTTGCCTTTTTCAGTCATGCTATGTCAATCATATATACAAAGTAGCAAGTCCTACTAAATTTTTCTTTTACACAAGTGAAGGTTTCTTTTACTGCAAGAATGATAAAATTCTAGGCCTCAGACGCAAGCGACTTAGGGCAAAGGAACAATAAGAAGTCCTACTGAAGTCTCATATGGAATGGCTGTTGACCTTGACGTGCTCTGATGACCATGTCTTATGTTGGTTTACCTTAGCACCCCTGTGAGGTTTGCCCACCAATGAAGCATGGAGCAAGGTCGGAGGCCCTAATTAAGGTAGGAGGCCCTAATCAAGGTAGGAGGCCCTAATTAAGGTAGGAGGCCCTAATTAAGGTAGGAGGTCCTACAATGGAGCAGGTTTCAAAACCAATCACGCTCTAGAGGTATGTTTTGAAAATATGAAATGACTTGGGTTAAGGTAGGAGATCCCGAAATGGAGTAGGTTCTAAAATGGAACAGGCTCTAGAGGTACATTTTGCACTTTCCAATGTACAAGCAGTCTACATTTGAGGAGGTGGTCCATTTTAATGCCCATTGAAATGCACTTTTCTTGCAACTTCAAAAATTAATAACTAATTCCACAAAGCTCCAAAAAATATAAAACGACTTGGGTTAGATGCCAATTCAACTTGTTTTTGAAGGAAAATTTAGTGAAAATTATTTCAAGCAGTTTCACCTTGCCAAAATTCAGCTTCAGCCAGATGGGCGCTTAAGCGCTTTATGGACCTCCTACCTTACGTGAATGATGAGAACGTGACTATCCATGTGGATAAGATACGAGGACCGGATTCCATGAAACTGCCACGAGYGTACATTGGGAATGGCCATAAAACCCAAATATGGAACCAACAGACGAATTTTAATTCTCGAAGACCGGCTGAGTGAGTGAGTGATTGATTGATTTCTTGTTGCGTCCGGCCGAGAGAAACATGACAAACACTAAACTCCAGACAAACGCTAAACTCCATGAACCCGGCAGCCATGTCATATCTGTCAAACACCCAACACTTGAATGTGCGCACCACCCCCGTGGCCGTGGCCCCCCGCCTTCTGATCAACCCTTTGGAATCTCGTTTCTTTGTCGATTGCAGCGCTTTCGTAGCGACGAGAATAGCTTGAATTGGGATTTTTCTTCCTTCTTTTTTGGAGGGGCGGACTTGAATTGGAAATTTGGAATGATCATCGCTTGCACGGGAGGACGGAGGGTGACTCTCTCGGAACTTGAACGGAAATCAGGAGATGAATCTCTCTCTCTCTCATCTCTCTCTCTCTCTCATCTCTCTCTCTCATCTCTCTCCCTGTGTCTCTTCCATATATAGCAATTTCCAAAGTCAAATTAGAAGCCGACCCAAAGCAATGTACGTGGCAATCTCAAGAGCCGATAACGTGATTAACCTGATGAATTGAACCCCACTCATCAGTCCATCTAGTTCCGTGAAATTCATCTTAAGAGCCTGATTGATCAACAGAATTTAAAGGAAAACCGTACTTCGCTTACTTTCCATTAACTTACTTGAAGATAGATCCTCAAATAGAAACTGCAATTGAAGGAAAGGCTACCGCATTAGTCGACAATCTTTCTTATTTTGCAGATAAGTCCTTATTAGTTTCGGGGAGAATCCTCGGGACTGTAATTATAATAAGCGATCGGTGATGGAGATCGAGTGTTTGCAGGCTAGCTAGAGTTGCAGTGTTGCACCATAGCACGCACGTACGGCCGGGTTGGTATTCTTTTATAGAAATGAATGACTAGAAAGAGGGTGCGGCTCTGCTTATTATAACAGCCTGTGTTGGTGAGTGTTTGGCTCCTAATTCCGAATGTGAACAAAAGGCGCATGACAAATCGACAACTAATTAAGTTATCAAATAGCACTAAAGTAGTCGATTGGTAGCATCAACATGGTGAGTCATCTCTAAATTAAATATTGCCGGCATAAGTTACTACCTGATTGATTGATCAGATTAATTAAGCGAGGATCTATTGAAAAATCTGGGTTTCATTCGGCTAATTTTATTTACTGTGGGCAGCTTGATCTTTGTTGCTCTGGCCCTCAGGCGGGCATGTTGGAACTCCGTCCTTGTTGGCTTGTGTCGGTTCTTCGTTCGCAAAGCGGGGCGTATACAGTTTGTGGTGCTGTCACCGACCAATGCGCGCGGCCCGTAAGAAAGTCGCAGTTATGAGAATTTCTTAAAATATTTCCTTTGAGTAATATATTAGTTTAACAGATGGGTGGACGTACAGGTGTGCGTGAAGAAAACTTCATGGAATTAATAAGTTAAAGAGTGGAGTGGCAGACTGATGATAAAGTTCAGTTGTGGGTTGTGGTTGCACAAACAAAAAATCAAATTTTCGGAACTGCAAAACTTCCTTGAAATCAGTTGTGTACACGTGGTGACTGTGTACTTCGAATACTAGACTGTGCAATGAAAGTCCTTCCATTTGTTGCAAAAAAAACACATAAAGTTTGTGTACATACACGCTCCATTGATTGATGCTACCGTATGGGCTTGACAAAAAAAAACTCCACCGCTCTACTTACACTAAATAGTGAAATTAAGGTAGAACCACCTATAACCAACCAAATAAGGAAGTTGGATGAATCTGATGCCATGGAATGCAAGGTAAATATTTTTAGAGGTGTATTGATAAAAATGATGAGGATTGCAAAATTTTTGGTAATTTTATCACATGAATTGAAATTACTATGAATTTTGAAAGGCAAAAAGTGCTCCGCACCCATAGCCGATCTCTAGACTCTTCCAATTTCGATCATTCAAAAAACTACTTTTCCACTCATTACTTCCTACTTTTTTTTGCACTACTTTGGAACATGTATCATGAACTTTTAGTCCCAACCTTGAAAAGATGAAAAAAACCCATTCTAGCCTTGATTGGAAATAAGTCAATCTATGGTTGGCTATGGGGCACTGGTCGGTAATGGGTGGTTCTACCTTAGGTTGCCTTACTCCAAGAAAGTTACTCTACAAGCCATCAAAGTCAACCATTATTTCTACAAATACTTTCTATTTGTACACATGAAGATTCATGCAATCCAACTACACCAATAACTAATTCAAAAGTACTGCATTTCTCTTGTACAGTAACAGTGAATATTTATCTACTGTATAACATCAAGAAATTACTGAGGGGCAACCTAATTTCACTATTTAGTGTAGCTCCAGAATTGCTCAAAGTTGTACCTTCCGAATTGTAACCGTGTTGGTGAGAATTGTCCGGTCTCTCCCACAAAAGTTCCTGTCTGCTTTGAATCTGATAGACACCACTCAGTTCTGGTATCATCCAGAGGATGAATGCCATCCAACAATTAGATGAAAAAAGGTGGACTAGACTAAACTAAACTAAATGTCTATGGTGTTGAGAGGAAACCTTAATAATTGCCATTCAATTCGAAAGCTGACGGTCTAATGAGTGCTTCTTTTTTATTCTTTTTAGGAACGAGTTAATTGCACTGAAAATATTCGGATGAAAGTTTGGGGAATTGGGGATCATCATTCAATTAGTTTGCCTTGGAATTGAGAAGATGGTTCTGCAAATTAAGTGGGCTTTAAGCTTACAATGTCAACGACTGGCCTACTTTGGTCTTCACTTTTTTAAAAGGGTGGACACAATTAAATGGCTGACCCCCTCGCTCATCCCCAAGGGAGATCACTGAAATTTTTTATTTTCCACACAGGATGAAATTTAAAAATTTTGAATTCACATTTGCAATCCGAGGCCCCTAATTAGCCTGGGGAGGTGTATAGGATAAATTTACTAAGCACAAAATAGAGTTTTTTTTTTACCTGCACCCCGGGGATGAGTGAGGGGGTCAGTTCACCCCGACCCAATTAAATACCTCAAGCCATCAAGTTTCATTTTTTTTTGGGTAGAATTAAGCCATCATCTCAAACGGTGACTTGGCATAGTAGCTGGAAATATAACAATATTTGTTTCTTTTTGTTATGGCACAAATGAATGAATGAAATGATTTCAATCAATTTGCAAAACTGCAAACATGGAAAGAGAGTACTGAGGCAAATTACCCCATAGAATATGTTCTGTTCATGGAGGAGCTTCTCATTGGCTTGGGTAAAGTTGGCATAAGTAGATTCAGTTTTTTTAACCCCTAGAGGACCAAGCTGGTTTTTTTTTGGCAGCATACCAATTTTTGGCAGCTCACTACAAATGGAGTTTTTATCATTCTTCTTTGAAATTTTCACACAACATGTGCCTGAGGAGTAGCTTTAAGGCACAACAATTTTCATAACTTTGGACTACATGATGAAAACATTATTGCATGATATGTGATTTTCTTTGAACTTTGGGAAGCCTTGGCAACTTAAAAAACTTCTTCGAAAATCATTTTTTGAAAAAATAAAAATTTGAAATTGGTTCCCTACATTTATATAAACATGGGAAGCTTTGAATCATTTCATTTTGATTAATGAGATAAAAGTTATGAGGAGTCTTAGTTTGCAGGGAGGTATGGTTTTCACACACTCCATACCTACCCACAAACTAAGATTCCCCATAACTTGCACTATGTGAGCTCTCAATCTCTTAGTTTGGAAAACTCTTCGAAAGAAAAAGACAAGGCAAACTATTTTGTTTCAATTGCACTTGAGTGACTCTCTCATTTATTGCAAAATTGAACTCCTTGCCTTTGACCATTTCTATTTTCTAGAATGAGGTGTAGCAACCTTGAGCTAAGGTTGGTGAACTTAATACCAACTGTTGACTTAATACCACCCAAATGTAGGATAGTCAGTGATTTTAGAGAGAGAATCTATGACAATAGTACATGCCTTAACATTATAAGAATTGAAGTTAAGGCATGCATTATAGTCATAGATTCTCATCCTAAAATCAACAAGGGTCCATCATTTGCGGATTGGTGTTGGGTTCACCAAAGGTAAGACAACCCATAGTGGTCAGAATTTGAAGTTTGGCCTCACGCTACGGTTGAATTTTTTCAATTTTTTCCCCACTTAAAGACAAGTGTGAGAAATAGTGAGAGCAATTGAAATCATATTTTTTTGATAAAGTATGAATTTGCTAGGAATTTTTGAAGTGTTCAATTTTCCATGGCCCAATAGGGTCTGTAGACCACCCCATAGCCAACAAAATCTGAATCCACTATGGTCATCTCACTACCTAATGCAATCACGATATTTTCTAACATGGAATGCTCAAAAAGTCAATCCTTGTAATGAATTTCACACTAAAAAGTTGGAAGTGCCTTATGTAGTCACTAATCACTCCATCACTACCATGTAAGACATTGATTGTGGCCGAGATCTTACCAAACTAAAAAAACCACAATGGGGCCACTTCATAGGTGACCACTATGGAAGAAATAACCGCAATGGGCTGTCTTACCTTACCTTACCTACAGGGGTTCTCATGGCCATGCCACAAAACAAGTTTGCCGGGAAGGCACCGTTTCAGTCTTCCATTTGGAGGGCCCGGCAAATCCCAAGGCCCGTAGGAGATAGCTCTTCGCCCATTGTTGTTCCGGAATGAACCAGGCTCCCTTAATTTGTGATATATCACGAATGGATATTCGTTTCGTTTCGTTTCGTTCGGTTGAGTGAATCCAATGCTTGACCGAATCAATCAACGGAGATGAAGAACAAGTTCAGGAATGAAACAAACTCCCTAAATAGTTTTCGCGATCACGGATGGATATTCTTTAATTTCGTTTGTTTTTAGAATCCAATGCTTTCGGGAATCAATTGCGATGCACAATTTGGAGAATCGGACCTCCGAGGGAGCGAAACCAATGGCGGGTTGGAGATCGATTGATCGACCGACTTGGACCCATGGATTCTGGAAGGTATCGCTCCCGAAATCCTCATCAGTCAAGAATGTTATCAGTATAACAAGTGTGTTTAGGGTATCATTGGCAATGAAATCAATCCGTCCCGGCGTCTCACTTAATTGTTTCAACAATAAAAAAAAACCCCACAAAACAAAAAAACAAGTGTATGAAAGAAGCCGGGGGAATTGAAGTCGTCAGTGACTCAGTGACTCAGTGCAGTGCAGTGTCCCCGTCCCCGTCCCCGTCCTCGTCCTGCTGCTGCTGCTGCTGCGACGTACCAATCCCAGTTTCTCTGCGAAAGGTGGAATAAAATGAATAGCTCCTCCTGTAGCAACTCCAAGTCAACGTACACGATGGGACGGAATCATTCGATCAGTTCCTGCCTGAAGGCGTTCAGCCCTCCGTCCGTCTCTCACTGCCTGGTGGAGACGGACGGGTCCGACGGGTCCGACGGGACGGGCCATTCATCAGGAACAGTGTCATTCTGGCTGAGGACACCGCCTGCGTAAGTTAGTATGGGTCGCAGGCTCGCAGTCCTGCGGTGGCCTTTGTCAAACAGCGGCTGCGTTTATAGCTGCTGCTTGTTTGGTTCCCTCGGCACTGACTCAACAAAGAGGGCTTGGGCCTACTGGACCAATAACTACAGTAGGAGCTACTACTAGGCCTATGGCAGGCGGAATCATGAAATGGAGAGGAGAGGGAAGGGAAGGGAAGGGAAGGGCAAGGCTCCTGAAGTGTGGAATTTGACGTTGAGAGTAATAAAAATTACTCCCTTGGTCCCATTAACCTTTCAAGGACCAAGGCGTAAACAATCACTTTTTAGGGCAACAAGAAAAAAATGATAAATTTTTTTTTCAAGATTTAACTGTACATGTATGTACTAGACTTCTATGGGAATGTGTGGAAAAAATTTCAGAAACTTTGACCTCAATGGATTGAAAGATTATAACATTTGAAGTTAGGTCAAAAAGTTTTTTTCCAACCTTGCCCAACAAGCCCTAGAAACTTTAACTCCTTCTAGAATGAGATTTTTACACTACACATGGTTATTTTTTTTGACATTTGCATCTTGTACGAGTGAAAAGGGGAGATCTTCTAGAGTACTTTGACTTCCATTGGATGCTTTTGCATTTTTATAAACCACCGATTCCCACAATATCAAAATGGAAGAATTCCACAATCACCACTCCGTCCTATAAGTGTTGATTCTACTAAATAGTAAAATTAAGTTGCTCCTCACTAATTTCTTGATATTCCACACTACATAAATATTCATTGTTGTTGTACAAGAATACACCACTTTTGAATTAGTTATTGGTGTAGTTAGAACTCATGAACCTCCAAGTGTACAAGTGGAAGTATCTGTAGAAAAAATTCTTGACTTTGTTGGCTTTGAGAGTAACTTTCTTGGAGGTAAGGCAACCTAAGGTAGATTGCTCTTGAAGCAACCATTTAAGAGCTGATTGCGTTTTCAGGGAAGAAACAATTTTTAGTAAATTTTCATAGTAAGAAAAAAGGAATTGGCATCTAACCCAAGTCGTTTCATACTTTTTGGACCTTCAAAGAATTAGTTGCAAATTTTTGAAGTTGTAATGTAATCAGCTCTAAAAGCGATCTCTAACATAGAGGTACATTTTGTTGTCTTCAATGTACCAACAGTGTACACTTCAAGAGCGGGTTGCTTTTAGTGAGCGATCGCTTTTAGAGCACCCTAACTTAATTTCACTAAGATGGGTACACCCAAAAGTGCAACTGACCTTAAAGCGCCATCTATAGTCCGTGTACATTTCCAAAATCAGTCATGTACACGGATTGTAGATGGTGCTTTCTAAAAACAAACTTTGACCCTTAATAACTTTTGCATATTGTATCCAAATGCTGCGTTTTTTGATGCATTGGACTGTGCTTTCATTTGCCAACAAGACAATATAAAATTCTGGTCAACCTAAAAATAGTAACTAGACACAATACCAATTTGTGGCGCTTTTCGGTGTACCCACCTTATTTAGTGTAATGAAAGAGTGTGCAGCATACCTGTTTCAAATCAGAGAGTAAGTTTGATGTAAGCTTACTGTAGAAGTTGTCCACTCCCGAATGTCCACAACTGAACACGGCATGGCAGTCTCCAAAAGTAAGCAGAGAATGTTCGATCACAGAGCGTCTCGTCAGAGACGGAGGGTGGATCGAAGCAGCAGCACAGTACTGTAGTTCCGAACCCGAGTAACTTTCAGAAAATTTCGCTTGCGGACGGAATGCCGTGCCCGTGCGGACGGACTCGACTCAACTAAAATTCCTGCGGCACAAACAAACACCGAGAATCAAAAGTAAAATGAAACAAATGGCGACCGTCACTTGAAAAAGCTCAATCGCAAGTCCACCCGCAAAACTTCAAATAGTCAGGGTCGGACAGATGCCGTGAAAAGGAAAGGAAAGGAACAAGGCCGGCAACAGGCAATCTTTGGGTCCTTTTACTTCACCGTAAGTTAGTGTCGCAAATTGAATGTTCAACTGAAAGCCCTGAACAACTGAACTGAAACTGAAAGTTCTGCAGCAGATGAAAGCCAGGGACGGATGTGTCGATAATCGTCTTGGAAAATGGGAAACTGCATTGAACCCCAGTGACTTAAAATTGGAAAGAATGAAAGAGAAAGGAAGCAAAGGTGATAGCCCAAATGATAGCAGCCGCTGCGACCACATCATGAGAGCGAGTGCGAGTGTAAGTTAGAGATTGTGGTGGTATGGCGAGAAGGGGGCGCAATATTAAGCCCAGACAGCGGCATGCACCAATGTYAGCGAGCGGGCAGGCTCTGTTCCGGAGTAATGAGCCCTGCGGCGAAGTCACGAGCGGCAGGGAGAGCTAACTTATATAGCGCTTGGGGCCGGTCTGCGGCAGGCGATTCCTGCGTCAGGTCGATCACAGTGCATGATTCTAGCTGGGGCTGTATGTACCCCAAAAGCCCCGAGGTTAAGCGGTTATTAGAAGACGGAATATTTTAGTTCTCCAACATGGAGCTTTATATATAACTTAAGGGCAGTTAGTTCTATGAGTGTTTGTAGCAGCAATGGAACATCCCCTGAAAAACTGGGTACATCAGAAAGGATAATTTGAGTCCTGTGCATCTGGTCTTCTGAGACTGAAAATGGTCCAATTCAGTCCTCAAGACATATCACATGCATTGGAGAGTCTGAATAGCAAAGGAGTAGAAGAACAGTAAACGTTACGCTGGCTTGTACTGGTGCTGCAGTGAAAATGCAAGTTCACCTCCAAGAGTTTCAATTCCCAAAACAGGGGAGCTTCAAAGAGGGGCGCCTCAAATGGTGACAAATCATGGCTGGAACAGGACAGGAGTTCAAAAGATTAGAAACGGATGCTTAATTGCACCAACAAAACCTCAAAAGTATCAGCATGAGTTTTCGAATAGGTGGTGATGGTTGAAAGTCTTAACCATCTGTCTTGCCTAGATTGGCTGCCCTCAACGAATTGATGGACATATTACATTTAGAGACGACTTCTCATTAGGCCTTGTTAACCATTGCAGTCTTGCACCTGCTGTTGACTTAAAAAGGTGATTAACCCCACTCAAAAAAACACCAAAAAGGAAAAAGAAACGAAGTTAGGGTAGTTACAATTGATAAAATTGTTGCTCATGTAGTCATGTATAACCACCAATTCAGTGCTCTCTACACTGCCCGTGGACACATGTGAGGGCAGAGGTTCGGCTATATCCATACACAGAAGACAATGACATACATAATGAGGTCACTCCAAACCAGAAATTCACAAATGATATTTTTATATTATATAGTAAAGACATACAAGTGTTCAGGATGATGCAAACGATCTGCCTGCACTTGGCCAGAAACAAAGGAAGAATCCGGTAGTCTGCATAAAAATCCCTTTTAAATGAATTGGATCTCAACAACATCACCATACCATCACACAGTCGGTAAGCTCACGCCACGAGGTTAATGGCACGCCTCGTGACGGCCAACTCGCATGTGGACGATTGGTCCTGTGATCATCCCAAATTCAGACCTCCGGATCCTTTACCCCAGTTTCTGCAACCCCAGTATTTTGCTAATCACTAAACACTCAAAAACACATATACCACACTCCATCTTGATACAATCCGCAGAGCCGAGATGCGTCACAAAAATGTCCACATCGTATGGACGCTAAAAACCAGGCTCCAAAACTACAGATATACGTAATAATTAAATCTGTGCACATAACTATACTAGGTGTGCACGACTGATCATATGTTTGTATGTTAAGCTTTGCTGGATCCATGATTTCAGACAATCACCTGTCCGGTGGTGGTGTCCACGAACTCCTTCCACTTCTCGCACTTGACTTCCGCGAGCGAATCTTTCCCATTGTAAAGGTCCCACACCTTGTGCTGCAAGAAGCGCACGTACTCGAACGTCTGGCTGAGCATGTGCACCGTGTCCAGACGCTCCCCATTTGGTACCAAGCTCTGCAGCACGCGAATGCGGTCCGTGAACTTCTCCCGCCGCGTGCGCGCCGCGATGCTCTGCGGATCCGTAGCGGTCCCGTGGCGACGCCGCTGCTTGGGAGCTGGCGCATTCAGAGTGGGTGACGTCGTCGACGTCGGAACTGTGTACGCCGAGCGAAACTCGTTGTTCTGATTGTTGCTGTAAAGGAGCGCGCTCAACGCGGCGGCGTCGAACTTGTCCGCGTTCGTCGCGCCGCCGCCGTGGAGGCGTAATGGCAGGGAAAGGGGCGCTGCTGCAGGCTCGGACTTCTCGCTCCCGCTTTGCATGGTCGCGAACGTGCGCTTGTTGTTGTTGTTGTTGTTGACTTGATTTTCTCTCTCTTTCTTTTTTTCTTTTGGCTCCCATTGAAATTCCCCTCTGAATTGATGACGAAGGAGGAGCTTCTGTTGCAGCCTTCTCAATCAATCGGAGTATTTTATTAGGRAGAGCTTCTGCTGGTTTGACTAATGGAGCACGCCGGTTGTTTTTTCCCTGTTTTTGGTTCTGGCTGCACACGCACTCCGCTGGGGAGAGTTATTAGGAGAGATGGGCATTATGTGAGGGATCAGAGAAGGTGGGCTTAACCCACGGAATCTTTTGAAAATGGGTACTTGTTTTTTTGGCTTAATGTATGTTTTGTTGGTAGAATACCAATATTTTAGGTACAAATGTGTACGAAAGAAGAGTAATGGCATGAAGCACTTTGTTCTTCATCGTTGGAGTGGAGCGCTTAGAGGGGGGAATCCTAGAAGTATGTACACGGCTCTATCAATCAATCATCAAGGTAATCACTCAAAAAATTATTAGATTTATGGATGCATGGGTGCATATTTTTTTCTATAGTTTTTGAAAAAGTCATTCTATCTATAGGCACTTTTAGTCCTTGGCGTCCTTAGTTATTGGATTGATATTTTTTATCTCCTTTCTACGAGGGGTGCCTTGTTTAGCTATACATAGGGATCAAGTTTAGATGCAATACCATATGCTAAGAATATTTTTGACCCACTCACCCACCACATGATTCGTTATATAAGTTGTATGAATCTTCTCCAACTCATTTTCTCTAGTATCTAGAATGGGGGTTTGGGACACCAAGCTATATTTGTGAGAGTATGATTCTACCTAGTTCACGCATTGTAGTTTGATGTCTCAAGATCTCCTTATTACAAGTACTTCCTTGGCTATACATACCACGTCTCCATAGAATCAAAAAATCAGATGATGTTGTATAAACGGGTGAATAACTAGCCGACATGAGAATTAAGATGCCCAATCTAACAAGGCCACCATTGCACACCACGAATTCTACAATGCTACAACTACAACCAATGTTGAATAGGATACCCTTATGATAAATAGTTTAGACCCTCTCTTTATTTACTCTCTAACCAGGGTAAACAATTGAATTGCAATGCAATGCAATCTGAGACTGACTTTTAACAATTCTGCACTGGTTTATTTTACTGATTAATTCTCGGATTACAGACAAATCCCGGCAGTAAAAATTAGAGCGAAGTTTCATTCTTGTGTCAAAAAAAAGGTTTAATTTTTTTTTCAAAAAGAATAAAAACGAAACCTGCCTTTGGATACTAAGCAGAATCATTTGCATCATTCTGGTTAAGTTATTGCAAAAAAGTTCTTTCTCATTTGCATGTCAACAGCCTATAAATGGGAACGCTTCTGGAATCCAGGAAATATGCTTGGTTTGACTTTTGAAGGGTAACTTAAATAAAAATGTCACTCGGTCACTGGGTGATGGCCAGGGAGGATTGACCCCCTTATTGCCCCTTTTTTTACCTCTGGAGAAAAACACTAAATTTGTTTTATTTGTCACATATGATAAAATTTGAAAATTCTGACATTTGCAAATTTGCAATCGAGGGTCCCACATTAGATAGGGGAGGTGAAGAAATACAAAATTGAGAGGGCACAAAATAGGGGCAATTTTTACATTTACTTCTTGACAGGCAATCAAGCGGTCAATTCTCCGTGGCCATTCAGCATAGATTTTGAGTTGTCATAGAGMTCATTTCTCACAAATATACTCTTCAAGAATGCCCATTGTGCTTGAAAAGCGCATGAATCTCTTAACCCCTCAAAGCCTAGGGCTTTGGGGGCTTAAAAATATCATTGCTTTGGAAGTATAGGTATAAATGTTACCAAGGTATGAAAATCTCAACCGTACAATCTTGTAGTGTGCATGTTGTAGATAATGTCAATCAAATTTGGATTCATTTGGTTGTATATACTACAAGATTACAATGATTTGGTGTTGAAAAAAGATTCTAAAGTTTTTTTGAAAACACATTTAGAGGTGAAATTTGATTTCCAAACCTATCTGAATGAAAAAACTTCAAATTGTATATTGCTTCAAAACCATCATACAAACACATTGGTGAAAAAATATTTCATTCAATTGACTCATTGTGTCTACAAAAAAAATTTGAATGTCAAAAACATAAATTTTTTTTTGCAAAAAGCACACCTATGGCTAAACCTCCCACTACTAAAATTCTTCTCAATCACTCATAACTTCTTGGATTGATGTGAAATTTTAACCACTCAAACTACACGAGTACACGTAACTTTTCCAAAAAATATTATTGAAAATCCAAAAAATGTTTGGATTTTGAACTTTGAATCACTCCCAAACATCAAAACAATTTGGATTTACATGAAAATTTTATCACAATAACTAGACTTCAAGAGGAACATAACCCAACATTTTATAATAAAAACAAACATTGGATGAAGAAAATACAAGCCCCCCAAAAGTTAAGGCCTTCAAAATGCAATTTGGTGTACTCAAATTGAACCTATGAACTTCAAACGGCTTTCAAAAAATCTCTACGTCTTTAATAGATCTAAACATTTTACCACACAAAGTAGATGAGAGAGCGCATATTTTATTTGAATTTGGACATGAGATGCAAAAGTTACAACACTTTGAATTTGACTGATTTATAGCCCACCACATCCAAAAGCTCAATTCAACCACCAAAAATATGTCAAGGGTTTTTTGAACATGGACATGTGGTCCACATTTGTTTAAGTATAATAACTAAACACATATTGATATCCAAACCTCAATCAACCATTAAAGCACCACAATATTGAGTCTCCAATGGTATATAAACTTTATCTAGGAGCACATCGAATGCTTGTTCCGATTGCCAAAGAGCTCTTGATGCCCAATCAATTGTTGTATGATATGTGACCTTTTTTGTATGTTATAGCATGATTGTGAGAAATATGTTATCCATGCTAATTGTGGTTAAYTAGTTCTATTGGTTATCCACAATAATTGTTCTAAAGTTCATGTTGCTTAGGGTTGCTTTACACCTGGAGTCCACGCCAACTCCCCTTGAGGGCAATTGCACAAAAGTCAACCCCTTTTCAACTTCAAGATGTCCTTAACTACTCATTAGAATAAGACTATAATAGGGGCCAATTCTCGCATATGTAAAGGCCTCGAGGACAAGAAGTTGGGTTGAATAAAAAAATCTATAAAATCTCAGTCATTTTTTTTTCACAATTGCTTTACAACTAGAAGCCAGTCCAATTCCCCTTGAGTTTGATTGCACAAAATCCAMCAATTCCAATTTTTTGAAAGAAATAATATTTTATAGAAAACATTTATATCTAACATTGGCCCCAAGGCCAAGAATTTACCTCTCATTCTTGGTGCATCAAATTCATTGAGTTCAGCCCATGTCAAATCATATCTTCTTGGAATAGAAAATTCATTCCACCAAATTGCCCAGCCTCAAGGTGTGTAAAGGGGTTCAAGCTGATTACAGCCTTTTGGGCAATCACAAGTGAGGACTTTGGGCCTCTTACGTAATAAATTGCCTTAGCCTCTAAGTGTAAAGAAACCCTTAATTCCTAAAAGACAAAAGATTTTCAAGTGAAATTGTCAAAAACTAATATTTTTTAGTGTATTGGCTAAAATTAATTTTTTTTGAACCCCAAACAACAAAAGTGTAGCTTTAGATTATCATGGCAATGTGTGAAAAAAACTCAATCCTTCTAACTACGTWGATTGCATGATTGTAACATTTGATGTTTGAGAATTTTATTGGTTTGAGTTTGTTCCTATCAAACAACACATGTTTGAGCCTTCTTGGAATAGATTTTAGTTCTATACAAAATTAAATCTTTTACCATTGAGTAATATTGCTTGATAGGTGTGCACATGCAAAATTGAAAAGAAATTAAGCATCAAACTTACTCTAAAGCACCCTAAAATGTGAAGAGGGTCAAGTAAATCATCAATACTTTGGCCAATTTTTGACAATTTATTGTGCATTGAGAATTTTTCGAGAAATCAGAAAAGACAAAAAAATAGAGTCAAACATATATGGTATGTGGAGAAAAATACAAAATCTTTGAGTACACAAATTGCAATATTATAATGTTTGGTGTTACAAAAAAATGATGGTAGACATGCTACATAGTTTTTCTTCTTGAATATACTCCATTTCTACCCGTGCACCCAATTCCATCCTCGTATACCAATGGAGTATATTCAAGAAGAAAAAATATGTAGCACTAAGGTAGGAGGTCCAGAAATGGAGCATCTAAGGGCTGATCCGCCTTTTTCATATATTTATTTTGATGGGAATATTTTTTCTTTACTTCTCAAAAAAAGAGAATTTGATTATGATTGCAACGCAAGTCGTTTCGTATTTTTTGAATTATTTTTGAATTACTTATGAATTTTCAAACAAGATTAGTCTTAGGTCCTTATTTATGACCCTAGGTCTTCCATAAAATGTTCACTTGCAACTTCTAGAAAGAAATGGGGAAAGCAAAGTGAATGATTGGCTCTTTCAATAAATAATGTTTTTTTAATCGATCCATTCAATGACTATAGAAGGTCCATTTAAAAACCATGTCATGTCCATTTCAGGAGAGTCTACATGGGCGGTTCTAAATGCCTGCTCCATTTTAGAGCCTCTTACCTTACAACATGAGGGAGGAATTCTTAAAGAGACAGACAATGGATTTGATTGCCATATTTCCACTTCAGATCACTGTACACTTCCTTCTTGCAGTAAAGGGAACTGAACGCTTCATTTATGTAAAAAAAATTAAAAAATTAAAAATTAAAAAATAAAAAAAAATAAAAAAAATCGAATTTGACTTCGTGCAAGTAAGTTACAGACCTGTCTATCTGTAGATTTCTGGAAAAAATTTAACTGGGTCTGTTGTACCATGACAAACAGATCTATTGGCAGACCTCATATTTTAGTTATTATTGTTATTTTTAGAATTTTATTTTGTTATCTCACACATTACTCATCAGCAATGTACTCACAACCTTCAGTATGGTGGGATTGGATTTTGTATTTCCTTGTTGGCATGTGAAAGGAGATTTCAATGCA